>PVIH01010419.1:24576-75602 GCA_004025045.1 Sigmodon hispidus | reverse complement strand
CACTAGTGAGTGAGTACATCCCCTGCTTATCTCTCTGAGTTTGTGATACTTCGCTCAGGAGGATATTCTCCAAATCCATCCATTTGCCTGTGAATTTTAGGATATCATTTTTTCTTACTGCTGAGTAGTATTCCATTGTGTAGATGTACCACAGTTTGTTAATCCATTCTTCAGTTGAGGGACATCTAGGTTGTTTCCATGTTCTTGCTATTACAAATAATGCTGCTATGAACATAGTTAAGCTAATACCTTTGGAGTGTGAATGTGCCTCTTTAGGGTATACACCCAGAAGTGGTATTGCTGGGTCCTTGGGGAGATTGATTCTCAATTTTCTGAGAAACCTCCATATTGTATTCCAAAGTGGCTGAACAAGCTTACAATCCCACAAACAATGGAGGAGTGTTCCCCTTGCTCTGCATCCTCTCCTTCTGGTTCTGCTCCCGGGACCGAGTGCTGTCTGCAGAATCCCAGGGCACTCTGGAGCAGGGACAGGTAAACTCTGCCCCTGACCACACCCACAGCTCCCGCTGAGGGAATTTGCATGGCTCCCCACCAGGACCTCGAATTGAGCGAACCAACAACTGCAGGGGTCTCTGAAAGACAGAAATAATATTTTTTAAAAGTATAAATACTTTTTGTAAAGTTAACCATAATCTAAGCACAGTAGTGCAAAATTGTCTGCTCTTGGCAGGTAAAGAAAAGAGAATCAGGAGTCTAAAAGCAGCTACAACTTCATAGCAAGTTCATGTTAAGTTTGAAGTACAATCAAACCCTACCTAAAAATAGTGCAATCTTCTGTTTGTATATTTTAATTCTTATGTAAAACTAAATGATCAAAATATGTTTTATTGGGCCTGAAGACAAAGTGTTTTTTGTATTAGAAAATCATACATGTCTTTTTCATGGCTTTATTTACTTAAGAAACTCATTTCTCACAAAGGAATAAAATAAAGATAATTCTTCACCTTGACTTCTGTAAGTGAAGTAAAACTATAATTATGTTAAGTGCAGTTTCTTTGCAGCATTTTCGAACTCTCTAGGGCTAAATAGGGAGGGTGGAAAGGTGAAGCTCCAGTACCTATAATTTGCTCACATCAGAGTATTGTAAAACTCTGAAGCCCTCATTGCAGTTCCATTTTAAATGTGAGAAGAAAATTAGCAGTGAAAGAAATGATTTCTCATCAGAATGTGAGATATTGAATTGCATTTGAAAATAGTAATAATTAAAGAAATGATATGACAAAGAGTTCAAATCTAAAGAATTTACAAAAATGTGAGGAAGATTTATAATTGGTCTAGTTGAGAAAAAGTTCAAATAACTGTTTAAACATTAAAAACAGTTAATAAGTCAGGCCAACCAGGAGATTAAGTTCAAGAAATTCAACTTTATAAAGACCAGAAGTATGTAAAACACATCCAAGTTATTGACACAATGAAACAAGAAACAAGATTTAATAACATTATTATCAGTAGGAAATTTAGCAATAGATTTTAATAAAATGAAAGCATTTATAAGTATGTAGCTTGATATAAACAAAAATTATATCATCATAGCACATGCCATTCTCCACTTTGAAATGATTTTAGATTCATATATTGTTAACCATATATGGATCAATAAAATAAAATATATATGAGAAATGAAAAAAGAGAATTTACATAGGCTCATAGAATTGCCTTTTAAAAATCAATGCTACATTACATATTGTGAAATTAAATTGGCTCTTATGCAATTTAGTACAAATGAAGAAATACATTAAATGCAAAGAAATTAGGCTTAATAATGCTTGTTTGTTTGCTTTTCTCAATTTTTGTGTTTTTTTAAAACATAGGAGTTGTATGACCTGTATTAATAATGTTAAGGTAAAATGTTATAGATCCTAAACTCTATAAACTTTATCTTTTTTGTCTGATATGTCCACACTGTATATGATACCAGCTTCTAGATAGACATCTTTTATTATTTTCTTAAATCAGAATGACTGTTAACTGGCTGTTATAAGTTCAAGTAACACTTATTCTATATAGTAATGACTCAAAAACAAAACATTAATAATTTTGAAATTTTAATATGCTAAGTAAAAGCTGAACTTCAATTAGCGGAAAATATCAAAGTAATCAAAAAGCAAGGGATCATTTGTAATTTGGAGTATTTTAGGTCATCTTTTAACATACATTTATTTATTTATTTATTTATTTATTTATTTATTTATTTATTTTACAGTTTCCTCTCTTCTCTACTTCTAGTCTCTGTACATTCTTTATGCACTCTTTCTTTGTTTCTGTTCATACTGATCCAGGCCTCCCATGGGTATCAACAAACATGGCATATCAAGACTAAGCAACTTGCCTTTTATTAAGGCTGGGCAATGCAACCCAGTATTACCCAAGGACCCAGTCACAGCTTTAGGGACAGCACCTACTACCATTGTTAGAAATTTCACAGTAAACCACACTACCTGTCACATGTATGTAGAAGGCCTAGGTAGATCCCATTCAGCCTCTGTGTTTGTTGTTTGACTCTGTAGTTGTTTCTGTGGGTTTTCTTGTAATTTTCTTGACCCTCTGGCTCTTTCCTTCCTCTCTTTACAGGATTCTTCAAATTCAGCCTAATGTTTGTCTGTGGGTCTCTGCATCTGTTTCCATCAGCTCCTGGATGAAGGCTCTCTGATGTCAATCTGATCACTGGAGATGGCCAGTCAGGCTACCTATCTACTATTACTAGGAGCCTTAGCTGCTGTCATCCTTGTAGATCCATGGGAGTTTCCCTGACAACAGTTTTCACCATGAGCCTGAAATGCTTACTGCCATTTTCAGTCATCATTTTCATTGCTCTCCACTTCCACTTATCCCTAACCCAAACCCTCAAATTCCCATCTCTACCCACCCACAGTATTCACTCCTACGAGATCTAGTCTATTTCCCTTTCCCAGGGAGATATGAGACTTTCCTCCTTGGCCCCTCTTTGTTACCTAGGCTTGCTTGTTCTGGGGATTATAGCATCATTTATTTCACAGCTAGTATGTACATATGAGTGAGTAGACGGCATGTTTGTCTTTCTGGATCTAGGTTATCTCACTGAGAATTTCTGTTTCTCAGTTGAGGGACATATAGGCTGTTTCCAGGTTCTGGCTATTACCAATAAAGCTGCTATGAACATAGTTAAGAATGTGTCCTTATGGAATGATTGAACATCCTTTGGATGTATACCCAAACATGGTGTATCTGGGCCTTAAGGTTTATTAATTCCCAATTTTTTGAGAAGCCACAACATTGATTTTTAAAGTGGCTGCACAAGTTTAAACTCCCACTTTCAATAGATGAGTCTTTCCCTTACTCCACTTCCTCTTCAGCATAAGCTGTCATTTGTGTTTTTTATCATAGCAAGTCTAACAAGTATAAAATGGAATCTCAGATTGTTTTTTTAAATTACATTTCCCTGACTCTAAGGGATTTGGAACATTTCTTTGTTGTTTCTTTGCCATTTTAGTTTCTTCTGTTGATAATCCTCCATTTAGATCTGTATCCCATTTTTTAAAAAATTGATTATTTGAGCTTTTTAATGTCTAGTTTCTTAAGTTCTTACATATTTCTGAGATCAGTCCTTTTAGAAATGGCATGGTAAAGATCTTTTCTCATTCTGTAGGCTGCTGTTGTCTCTTATTGATCATGTCCTTTACCTTACAGAAAATTTCACTTTTACAAAGTCCCATTTATTGATTATTGATCTTAGTGTAGGTGGTATTAATATTCTACTGAGGGAGTCATCTCCTCTGCCAAAGTGTTCAAGACTATTTCCCACTTTCTATTTAATCAGGTTCTGTGTGATTGGATTTATGTTAAAATCTTTAACTCACTTTGTACAGGATGATAGATATAGATCTATTTGCATTATTGTACAGAAAGATATTCAGTTATGCGAGCACAAGCACAATTTGGAGAAGGAGCTCTGTTTTCCATTGTATAATTTTGACTTCTTTGTTAAAAAACAAACAAACAAACAAAAAACAAAAACAAAACCAAAAAACTTTAGTAGCCATAGTTTTGTGAATTTAAGGCTGGGTGTTTGTTTAATCCACTGATCCATCTTTGTCTTTTTATGCCAGTACAATGCTATTTTTATTACTACAGATCTGTAGGACAGTTTGAGGTCAGGTATGGTGATACTTCTTTGGTTTTTTTATTGTATAGGATTGTTTTATTTATTCTGGGTTTATTGCTTTTCCATATAAAGTAGATTGTTATTTTTCAGTGTCTGAAAAGAATTGTGATGAAATTTTGATGAGTTGCTTCAAATTACATTGAGTCTGTAGATTGCATTTTTTTCTACTTTTTGATTATTCCATTTTTGGTGGTACTGGTTTTTAAAATATGATCTAATGATTATCTGGATTTGTTCAGGGCCAGTATTTATTTGCCTACTTTTATTTCTGATTTTGCTAACTTTTTTATCACTGAATTTTAGTTAGTTTGGATAAGGAACAGCCTCTCCTGTTGATTTTGTCAAAGAACCCACTGAATTATTAGAATGGTTACTTTTGTCTTCAGAATATAAAGTGAAGTGCTTCTGGATTGCCCCTTTCCTTTTTGCAAAATGAATGCTTTGGGCCACACTCTTTTATTTATTTGTTTTGTTTTATGAATTTGAAATATCACCATGTAGACTCTTGTTTAGAAACTTGATACTTCATTGTGGGTATTGCTATAGAAGCGATGAAAACTGTGGGAACATAGTGTGGTCAACTCTTTTCTGGCACTTATTCTGTGCCCTCCTTTTCATAAGGGACTGTATTACTTCAAACTATGAGTTCCTTCAAATATCCTTAATCCCCACAGTGTGAACTGTAAGTATAAACCTCATGTTATTAAATTTTAATAATCCTAAAGATTTTTCCAACATAATATTTTTATTTATTACTTAGTGATTTTTACATCATACACACCATCAAACTCGGTTATCAGTCCCTTTAGTTTCATACCCACTATTATGATCTCCCCATTTAAAAAATAAAAATCCCATTCATGTTGCTCATTTACTTACTGGAGCATAATTAAACTCCTTGTGTTCAGCCCCTTAAAGAAAAGAAATCTTTTCTTACCCACACCCCTGCAGAGGACATCAATGCAGAAGTGAAGCAGTGTGTCATTTAGCTATGTTCTAGCCTTAAGCTCTTGTATACAATAGCATTTTTTTTAAAAGTACACTAATGAGTGAATATATGCCCTGCTTATATTTCTGGGTTTGTGATGTCTCGCTCAGGAGGATATTCTCCAATTCCATCCATTTGTCTGAGAATTTTAGGATATCATTTTTTCTTTATAACTTTTTTCATATATATTTATTATTTGTTGTTTACACATCATGCACCCTATCAAACTCAGATATAAGAGCTCTCAATATCATGCTTACTCTTATGATCTCCCCATTTACACAACCACCCATTCATGCTGCTGATTTGCTTACTGGAGCATAATTAAACACCCTGTGGCCAGACCCTGAAAGAAAACAAGTCTTTTCTAAGTCATCCCTCTGCCAGAAGCCATCAATGCAGAAGTGAAGAATGTATCATTTAGATATGTTCTGGACTTGAGTTCTTGTGTGCAATGACATCTCTTTCTTTTT
This sequence comes from Sigmodon hispidus, assembly GCA_004025045.1. Taxonomy (NCBI): domain Eukaryota; kingdom Metazoa; phylum Chordata; class Mammalia; order Rodentia; family Cricetidae; genus Sigmodon; species Sigmodon hispidus. The sequence goes on along the minus strand of PVIH01010419.1, from coordinate 69,979 downwards.
ATATTTTTTTAGGTCCACTAATGGACTTTAACTTACATCCCCTGCTTGTCTTTCTGGGACTGTGATACTTCGCTCGGGAGGATATTCTCCATATCCACCCATTTGCCTATACATTTTAGAGTATTTTTTTTCTTACTACTGAGTAGTAGTACTCCATTGTGTAGATGTACCACAGCTTGTTAATCCATTCTTCAGTTGAGGGGCATCTAGATTGTTTCCAGTTTCTTGCTTTTATGAATAATGCTGCTATGAAAATAGTTGAGCTAATGTTTTTGGGGTGTGAATGTGCATCTTTAGGGTATATGCCTAAGAGTGGTATTGCTGGATACTTTGGGATATTGATTCTCAGTTTTCTGAGAAACGTCCATACTCATTCTAGAGTAGATGAACAAGATTACACTCCCATCAGCAATGGAGGAGTGTTCCCCTTGCTCCACATCCTCTCTAGCAAAGGCTGTCATCTGTGTTTTTAATCTTGGCCATTTTGACAGGTGTAATGTCATATCTCAAAGTTGTTTGGATATGCATTTCTCTGATGGCTAAAGATGTTGAGCACTATTTCATGTGTCTTTCAACCATTTGTAATTTTCTGCTGAGAAGGTCTTTTTTAGGTCTGAACCCCATTTTAAATTGGGTTTTAAAGGGTTTTGGGCTCTAGTTTTTTTAGTTCTCTATATATTTTAGAGATCAATCCTCTGTCACTTGTAGGGTTGGTAAAAAGGATTTCTCATTCTGTAGGCTATTGTTTTGACTTATTGACTGTTTCCTTGGCATTACAGAAGCATCTCAGTTTCAGGTCCCACTTATTGATTGTTGTTCTTAGTGTCTGTGCTACTGGTGTTATATTTAGGAAGTGGTCACCTGTGTCAATGCATTGGAGGGTATTTCCTACTTTTCTTTCTATCAAGTTCAGTGTAGCTGGGTTTATGTTGAGCTCTTTGATCTACTTGGATTTGAGTTTTGTATAAATTGATAGGACTGGATGTATTTTCATTTTTCTACATACTGCCATCCAGTTATGATGCCAACACCATTTGTTGAATATACTATCTTATATTTCATTGAATATATTTGGAGTCTTAGTCAAAAAACAAGTGTTCATATTTGTGTGGTTAATGTGTGGGTCTTCAATCTGATTCCATTGATCCACAAGTCTGTTTTTATGCCAGTGCCAAGCTATTTTTATTATTGTGACTCTATAGTAAAAATTGAAGTCAGGAATGGTGATGCTTCCTGAGGTTCTTTTGTTGAACAAAATTGTTTTGGCAGTCTTGGCCTTCTTGTTATTCCAAATAAAATTGAGTATTGTTCTTTCAAGGTCTGTAAAAAATTGCATTGGAATTTTGATGCTAATTGCATAAATAACCTAAATCTTTAGATTGCTTTTGGTAAGATAGCCATTTTTAATATGTTGATCATATTTATCCAGGAACATTGGAGATTTTTTTCATTTTCTGATATGCTCTTCAGTTTCTTTCTTCATACACTGAAAATTTTGTCAAAAATATCTGACGCTTGTTTGGTTTTAGTTACACCAAGGTATTTAATGGTTTTTGCTGCTATTATATAAGGTACTGTTTCCCTTATTTCGTTTTCAGCCCTGTTATCTTTATTGTATAAGAGGGCTACTAATTTCTTTGAGTTAATCTTGTATACTACTACATTGCTGAAGGTGTTTATCAGCTGTAGAAGATCCCTGGTAGAATTTTGTGGGTTGCATGTATACAATCATATCATCCACAGATAGAGATACTTTGACCTCTTCCTTTCCAATTTGTATCCCCTTTAACTCCTATTGTTCTCTTACTGCTTTAGCTAAAACTTCAAGAACTATGTTGAGTAGATAAGGGGAGAGGGGACAGCCTTGTACAGTTCCTGAATTTAGTGGGACTGCTTTGAGTTTTTCTCCATTTAATTTGATGTTGGCCTTCAGCTTTTTGTAAATCTCCTTTATTATATTAAAGTATTTTCCCTGTGTTCCTGCTCTCTCCAGAACTTTTATCATGAAGGAATCTTGGATTTTGTTGAAAGATTTTCAGCCTTTAAGGAAATGATCATGTGTTTTTTTTCCCCTTCTATCTGTTTATGTTGAACCATCCCTGCATTTCTGGGATGAAGCCTACATGATCGTGGTGATATTTTTTATATGTAGTTTTATACGTTTTGCCAGAATTTTGTTGAGAATTTTTGCATCAATGTTCATGAGAGATATTGTTCTGTAATTCTCTTTTTTTGTTGTGTCTTTGAGTGGCTTGTGTATCAGTGTAATTGTGGCCTCATAAAAAGAGTTTGGCAATGTTCCTTCAGTTTCTGCTGTATGGAGCAGTTTGAGATGTATTTTTATGAGCTCTTCTTTGAATGTCTGGTAGAACTCTGCATTGAAATCATCTGGACCTGGGTGTTTTTTTGTTTTTTTGTTTTTGTTTGTTTGTTTGTCTGGGAGACATTTAACAACAGCTTCATTTACCTTTGATGTTATAGGACTGTTTAGGTCTTTAATATGGTCTAGATTTAATTTTGGTAAATGGTACCTGTCCAGAAATCTGTCCTTTTCTTCTAGGTTCTCCATTTCTATGGAGAATAGATTTTCAAAGTATGACCTAATAATTCTCTGGATTTCCTGGGGGTCTGTTTTTATGTCCCCCTTTACATTTCTGATTTTGTTGATTTGGATACTATCTGCTTCTTGGATAGTTTGGATAAGGATTTATCTATCTTGTTGACTTTCTCAAATAACCAAATCTTTGGTTCATTGATTTTTTGTATTGTTCTTTTTGTTTCAATTCTGTTGATTTTAGCTCTAAGTTTGATTATTTCCTGTCATATATTCCTTCTCAATGAGTTTGCTGCTAATTGCTCTAGGGCCCTTGGCAGTGCTGATAGTTCTCTTTTGTGGGATTTCTCTAGTCTTTTCATGTAGGCATCTAATGCTATGAGTTTTCCCCTTAAGACTGCTTTTATAGTATCCTGAAAGTTGGGGTATGTCATAGATTCATTGTCGTTGAATCCAAGGAAGTCTTTGATTTCTTTCTTACTTCCTTTCTTGACCCAGAGGTGATTCAGTAGAGTGATGTTTAGTTTCCATGAATTGGTAGGCTTTCTGTGATTCTTGATGTTGTTGAACTCTAATTGTTGAACTTGGTGATCTGAAATGGTACAAGGTGTTAAACACAGTTTTTGGAACCTGTTGATATTTGCTATATGACTTAGTATGTGGTCAATTTTAGAGAAAGTTTCACGAAGAACTGAGAAATATGTATATTCCTTTTTTGTTTGGGTCATGGGTTCAGTATATATGTACTAAGTCTATTTGGGTCATTACTTCTGCTAGATCCCTTATTTCTCTGTTGAGTTTCTGTCTGATTGACCTATCCTAGGGTAAAAGTGGGATATTGCCTTCTCCCACTATTCGTGTGTCAGGTTTGCTGTGGGTTTCAAGCTTTAGAAGTCTCTTTTACATATATAGGTGCCCTTGTGTTGGGGGGCATAAATATTCAGGACTGAGATTTCATCTTGTTGAATTTTTCCTGAGATGAATAAGTAGTGACCTTCCTGGTCTCTGTTTATTGATTTCAGTTTAAAGTCTATTTTGTTAGATATAAGAATGGCTATACCAGCTTGTTTCTTAGGGCCATTTGATTGCAAAGTCTATTCCCAACCTTTTACTCTGAGCCTATATCTGTCTTTAGAGTTGAGGTGTGTTTCTTGCATGCAGCAGAAAGATGGTTTCTTTTTTGGTATCCATCATGTTAGGGTGTGTCTTTTCATAGGTGAATTGAGTCTATTGATACTAAGGGATACTAATGACCAATGATCAATATTCCCCATCATTTTTGCTAGTATCTTGTATTTCCTTTTTTTCATGGGGGGTGTTTCTTCTGTGGGCTTATCAATTGTCTGTGGTTACAGGGGTGTTCCTGGTTTCCTTAGATTGGAGTTTTCCCTCTAGGGCTTTTTGCAGGGCGGGGGTTTGTGGTTAGGTATTGTTTAAATTTGGTTATGTCGTGAAATACCTTGTTTATTCCATCTATGTTGAGTGACAGTTTTGCTGGGTACAGTATTCTAGGTTGATATCCATGCACTTTTAGTGTCTGTATAATGTCTAACCAGGACCTTCTTGCTTTCATTGTTTCCATTGAATAGTCAGGTGTTATTTTGATGGGTCTCCCTGACCTTTTCTTTTGCAGCTCATAGTATTTTTTTTTTTCTCTATTCTGTAGGTTTAAAGGCTTGATTACTATGTGGCGAGCAATCTTTTCTTGTGGGTCTAGTCTATTTGGTGTTCTGTAGGCTTACTGTATTTTTATAGGCATTTCCTTCTTTAAGTTGGGGAAGATTTCTTCTATGATTTTGTTGAATAAATTTTCTGTACCTTTGAGCTGGTATTCTTCTTCTATTCAATTATTCTCAGGTTTGGTCTTTTCATGGTGTCCCAAATTTCTAGAACATTTTGTGTTATGACATTTTGGTGTTTGTGTTTTCTTTAACTGATGTATCTATTATCACTATTGAGTGTTCCACCCTAGAGATTCTTTCTTCCATCTCTTGGATTCTGTTGCTTATGCCTGAATCTGTAGTTCCAAGTTGTTTTTTCAGGTTTTCTATTTCTAGTTTTGTCTTGATTTGTGCCTTCTTCGTTGCTTCCATTTCAGTTTTTAATTCTTGGCAAATTTCTTTCACCTGCTTATTTTTTTTCTTGATTATCTTCATTTTCTATCAGGGCTTTGTTCATCTGTTCTAATTTTCTGCATTCTCTTCTATTTTTTAAAAGTAGCTATTTATATCCTCTTTTAATGCTTTTATTAGTTTAATAATGCTGTTCTTAAGGTCATTTTCATCTTCTCCTTCTTTGTTGTTATGTTCAGGTCTTGAAGCTATAGAGCTGCTTGCTTCTTCTTGTGGTGTCTTGTTGGCCTTTATATTGTTGTAGGTATCCTTTCACTGCCTTCTGTCCATTGTATCCCCAATTCACTCTTGGTTAGTTCTTGTTAGGTTCTTAGTGAATTCTTGGTCTGAGGGCTCTTAAGGCTCTTAAGCCTCTTAATTAGCTATGTGCTCAAAGTGTCAGCTGTTCTTGTGAGGTCACAGTGTTATGCCAGTCATCACCTCATGACCTCTGAACTCTCAGCTGTGCTTTTAGGAACTCTGCTGCTTCCTTCCTACTTCCATGCCAGTCCTTCTCAGTGCAGACTGTGTTCCCTGCTGAAGCATAGCCTCTTACCTAGAAGGCATGTACCCAGGACCAAGGGACCCAGCTGTTCTCCACTGCTACTTTCCCAGTTGTGTTCTTGGCAGTCTGTGGTCTCTTCATTTTTGTTAAAAACTAATATTTAGTTACATATTTCTCCCGTTTTCTTTTCTTTATCCAGCCACTCTCATTTCCTCATTTGCTCTTTCTCAAATTTATGCTTTCTATTTTTGTTATTGCACATATACATGCCTAAATGTAAAAATGCAATGTCCTTAGTACATTTAGTATATAAATGATTTCAGTGCCAACCTATTAGTAGTGAATTATCATTTTAGGCATGGCTCATCACCATGATTTCTCTTGCTTTCACAACTCTTTAGTTGCCTGTAGATAATTTTTTTTTAAAAAAAAAAAAATGGTACACTAGTGCTTCTTTTGTCTTTTGTATTTATTTTCATATGCAAATTTAACAATTGTAAGCAAATGATTTTTTAAAAGCTGAAATTTAATCATATTTCTACATGAGTCAATTTATAAAAAGTCATGAACTTTAAATCTCTCTATATTTGCTGTGACAAGAAAGATAAAACATATCAAACCTTTTTTAAGAGGCAATACACTTGAAAAATTGACCAGCTAGCTATGTGCCAATCTGTTAAAAAACACTACTGTAAACTGATAAATGAACACAGTATTAAAATGACTTCTAATTATTTACCCTTATGCCTATAGATTGAGGTTAACCAGAATTAGAGAAGGATTCAATTACAGTAAATAGTATTTTAAAAACTATTTCAAATATCACTCATTTCCTTTTTATTATTGGAGTTTTTTAATACTTATAATGTAATCACATTACTCCTCCTTTAATCTTTTCCACCAAAAACTCTCATGTATCTTTTCTTATTTTTTTCAAGTGTATTGCCTCTTAACTTAAATAAGTGATTTCAGTTCTTTAATATTTTTCACTTAATGTATAAAATATGTTATACAAATAGCAAATAAGGTACATGAAAAACAAAAGCACGGAATATTCTTAAAAGCTGTTTTATATATTAAAGCAAAAAACCCTAAAAATATAGCATTTGTATATATGCGTGTGTGTGTGTGTGTGTGTGTATGGGTTGGGGTATGTGTCTGTCATACAGCATATTAGTACAACTTAGAAAACTAGTTTTCTCTATCCACTATGTTTCATGAGAATCAGATCTCAGATCGTCAGGCTTATGTAAAATGCCTTTATGTAGAAATCCATTACTCTGGCATAGTCATTTAAAAAAAAAAACTCATTCTTGTCGCTATTTCAACCCTAAGTCCACAAGAAAGACAGGTAACTACAATAATTACTTGCTTTGTGTTCTAAACTTTCTTCTCATTTTTGTTGGTTCTTTGAGAATTTTATACAATATAAGTTATCATATTCAATTTACCTCATTTAATCCTTCTAAATTTATGCCCACTTCCTTACCCATCCAGCTTAATGTACTCTTGAAAATGAACAAATATCAAGTACTGTTTGTGCTATCCATATCCTTTTGGGCATGTCTTCTTTACTGAGGATGGGAAAGTACCAGTGGCCTCACCATTAAATAGACCTGACTATTCCTCCTCCCTTAAAAATATACCTGCTAATACTTCATTAGTTATGGGTGGAATTTCCTGACCTTCTCTGCTTTCCCTGTTGAAATTTTGTCTGGATTGATATTGACCAGATATTGTATATGTTGTTATAAATGCTATGAGTTCCTATGTGTTACTTCTCTGCAGTACCCAGAAAATATTCTTTCAGTGTACTTATTCAACTTCTGTACCTCTTACAATTTCTACACCCTTTTCTCCAATGATCTCTTAGCCTTATAGAAGGGTTTGTTACAGAGTTCTTTCCAGTAGATGAGCATCCCACAGTCTCTGATTTTCAGTAAATTGACCAGCTAGCTGTGTGCCAATCTGTTAAAAAAACACTACTGTAAACTGATAAATGAACACAGTATTAAAATGACTTCTAATTATTTGCCCTTATGCCTATAGATTGAGGTTAACCAGAATTAGAGAAGGATACAATTACAGTAAATAATATTTTAAAAACTATTTCAAATATTACTCATTTCCTTTTTATTATTGGAGTTTTTTAATACTTATAATGTAATTACATTACTCCTCCTTTAATCTTTTCCACCAAAAACTCTCATGTATCCTTTCTTATTTTTTCCAAGTGTATTGCCTCTTAACCACTAAACCATCTCTCCAGACTCTTACTGTATATATTTTTTAGTATCATACTACACAGTTCTTATAATGTATGTTTTACTTGCCGATATGCTTACAGTTCGGAAATGCTAATAAGATGAAATAACACACCTAAATTAAATTTTTATGCAAAAGATGTGATGTGCTCACTTCAAATGCATTATTTATAAAAGCACAGTTTCCATACTATAAATTTTAATTCATATTAAATCAGTAAAACTTTATAAAAGTGTAAATATACCTTGTTTAATATATTGTCTTAAAGCAGAATGTATAGAAATGATCAGCATTTTTATGATGTTAATAATATTTATTGTGAGTTGTGAATTTGGCATTTTTCATCTGAAAACTTCACAACAAGTGATGAAATATATGTTTTTATATTTTTAGAAAAATAATAGTTACAGAGAATTATAAGATTAAGATAATTTACTGAAAAACCCAAGGATTCTCAAAAGGCAAAGGTTAAGTTCAAAGTATTTAAATATCTTTATGTATTTTTAAAAAGTATTTTATGTGATCATGTGTGTGTGTGCGTGTGTGTGTGTGTGTGTGTGTGTGTGTGTGCATGTGTGCATGTGAACCTGTAAAGACAGAGACTGAATGGAGATTCAGTGTGTTTTGTTCTTTTCCTCTCTGTCATTTTCTTGAGACAGTGTCTCATACTCAGTAGATTGAGCAAGAATGGTTAGTTAGTGTGAGATCCCTAAATATCTTCCTGTCATTGCAGAGCTGAGCTTTAAGGCACACACAGCCATTCTTTGCTATTTTATGTAGACCGTGGGGATTTCGTTTTCAGTTAAAGAGTTCCAGGTCATTTGTGTAGAAATTTTTGTAACTTTGTTTTGTATCCCACTGAGTTTTAACAGGAACTGTCTGTGTGACTACTGGATTGAGATTATTCTTGAAGCCTGTGGGCTTATTAGTGGATACACAGGTGAAGATAATGACTGTCCATCAAGAATTCATCCCTAACCTATGTTCATTAGACACCATAACTGTCATGTTGTTACTGTACTAGTAGGCACATATTTTGTGGCAGGTCTGAAGTTGCATCTTCTTTTTTCTTTTGAGATTATAATGTAGTTACAGTATTTGCCCCATCATTTCCTCTCCCTAATTTTTTTCATGCATCCTTCTCTGATCTCTTTGAAATCTAGGGACCACTTATTATATCACCCTGAACGTGCCCGATCTCGTCTGGCTCCTTCTAAGAATATAAAACATAGGAAACAAGGAAGATGCTTTCAGCTCAGTTCCAACATTTTTCTCTATCTTGCAACCAAGGTGTTTAGGATCTTTAGCAGCAGTTCTTATCAACTAACTCTTGTAGGATACAACAAGAACCTGTAATGCCTTGGTGCCCTCTGAGGCCTCCTTAGGTTAAAAAAAAATTATAAGGAAATATTTGATGCCTGGCACTGGGTGTTTTATTTAACAAACATTGGCTTTTATGAGCAGCATTTTCCAACCATGAAGAACAAATACATTATAAATCTCCTTCTTTAACGTCTACTCTCTTCTGTCTCTAAAAATTGGTTCACTGCAGGCATAATGACCATTTTATATATTTTTTTGTATTTTAAAAATAAATAATATAAAATGCATATGTAGATAATTTTTAGTTACTATGTAAAATTTACTAACTGCAAATGCAGGAGATACTATAAGAAACGCTAAACCTGACAATTCACTTTTGGGAGTGCAGACTGATTTGGGTAATTTGAAATGGTGTACAGTCTACTGAAAAAATTAAAATAGACTTGCCATATGACTCAACTAACCACTCCTGGGCATAAGCCCAAAGAATTCCATATCCTACTACAAAAATACTCATGTTTATTAGAGCACTATTCACAACAGCTAAAAATAAAAACAGCTTGGAATTAATCAAAATATGAATGAATAATGAAAACATACTCAATGGAATTTTATCACAAAAAATTATAAAATTTGCAGGCAATGGATGTAACTAGAAAAATTATATTGAGTGAGCTAACCCAGGTATAGGTAATTAAAAGTATATATTGAACATTATTATTTGGGATCTATGTTTGAAGAATATTATTTTTATTTAAGATTATTCTCTACATTAATATGTTATAATAACATTTCTATTATTTTTATAAAATATCAAAGAATTGATAGTTATAATATGTATAAATTAACATGTCATAGATTTTAATTGTTGAAGATTTTCTTCCATTGAAACTCTTAGAAATATTGCAATTCTTTGAGAACATCAATCCATGTCCTAATTACATTTCTGACATGCATTTCAAATACAAGTTTACAAAATACTAAAGCTAGGAGTTGAAACAGTATTTCAAATAAACTCTACTGAGACAGAACACATCAGTACACTCAATCATTCTGGACAGTCTGCTTTTATCAATTCCATACTAGTAATTTATATTGACCTTCTTTCCAATAAAGTCCTTTGATGATTTTTATGTAAACTCCTGTCAAGTCTGATCTTTACTCTTTCTTGTTCTCTTAATGATTTCTCCATAGATTTTAAAATACTGCATAAATCAATTCCAGTTTTCATCAAGGTTCAGATGGTCATTTCAAATGTCAGTAATTTATTTTTCATGAGTCCCAAGCATCCTCCAACTCCACAGGAAATTTCTACATTATCAAGTATATTATCGTTTCAAAACACCAAAAATATCATTTATTCATTAATATATCACCTGAAACATTTAATAAAACTGTCACACCCATATTTAATGTAGTAAAAATTGTTTTTACAATAATAACAGTTTGTTATTATGTACAAATATAGTTAAACAAAATAGTTTGAGTAAAGAATATTACACAATTCTTTACTAATTTCTGGCTTCCGATTTTTGTTGTTGTTAATCTTGTTTTTGTTTTAGCTGTTAACAAAATGCCCAGCTTATTCTTTAGTAGTTTCACAATACTTAAGTTAAAATCTTCATTTTTATTTATTTTTATTTTAATAAATTTTCCTTGTATTTTAAAGATTTTCTACCTTCTTAGTATCCTTTCTTCTGTTATTACTAATTCAAAATATTGCAGTATTATCTTGTTTTCTTCAAAAATTTTTAACCACTTATTGTCAGTCACTTGTTTGTCTTGGGAATAAAGTTCCATTGGTAATTATCATATGTAAACATCAAAGGAAAACCTCTCCTATAATGTTTCAAATATTTCAGCTTTTAGTAGAAATTGCTCATGAACTTGACTTTCTTCTTTCAGTACAATTATAAAAGAGAAATGACTTTCTCGTGTCACTATTTTTTATAAAATTAAACATGAAAAAAAATCCTAAAGGCAAACTCAGGTGTATAAAAACAACTGTAAATTTATGATGCATAAGAGTACAGCCACATTTGAAACTCAGTTTCTTTTCATTAATATTCTGTAGCTCTTATCACTCTTATGTTGATCTGCAAATATGGTAATCTCTACAAGCCATCTTTTTATTAGTCATTCTTCTCATAAAAAAATTTGTTATTTTTAAATTTTTTACTTATGTGTATCCACCACTTGTGTTTAGGTATCAGTGGAGATTGCAGTGGGAATCAGGCATTATCACCTTGACCTAGACATGTGGTCCTTGCACCTTGGGTGTGGCCAGGCCAGTTTATGACTGGATATACATTGTCTCTCCTTTGGATTGCACTCTTGTATACTTGGAGAAAGAACCAGACCTTCCACAACTGCATGGACCAGTTTAGTTTTTAGGAATTGTCTGTTTACTCTCATGTGTCAGTAAGTATTTCATATAAACCCCTTGGCAAATATTAATCTTTTTATATCATCAGTTGCTAGTGATTATTACCAACTCTATATTTTGCCCAATATGGCTGGCTACCCTGATAATACCAACTATAAAAAAACTCAAGGGCTTCAGATATCATGGATCTTAAGTTAGAGTAGCTCTGGGCTGGCTGCTGTAGTTGAAAAAAGAAAATTCAGGAACTATTCAAAGCAATAAGTGCTTCTAATCACTAAGCCACTTATAGAGCATACTCCTATATTTTTTAAGTCAACACATTTTAAAACTTGCACATTTATTAAATTTATTATTTCAGCAGCTTATCATTTTACACTGAAGTCATCAATTGCAAATTTGGTAGAAATTAAAGTAGAAATTGTCCTACTAAATTTCTTTTAAGCATTGCAAATAACCTTGCACAGGTAGATGGTTTTAAACATACATGTTCACCCACACTCATTAATTAATTAGCACTTCTAATTATTATTAGTCACTTTATTTAAAAGAAATTAAGTAATGTTTTTATCAAAGAAAGTATGATAATCATTTGCAGTGTTACGAATGAAAATTGAATATGACTTTCAGATACATAAATTATTTGGAATGAACTAAGATTTTTCTGAAAATTAGTAAAATTTTACTATAAATATATCCTGAGCATAGTAATATGAAATTTAATTTACAGAAAATTATAAAGACACTGATATAAGATATGTATCTACTAGGTGTGTGTATATGCCAATATATGCAATTATACATGCATGCAAATATACTCCATTGACTTATTTATATAATGATATAATGATATAAGATTTATATAATGATAAATTATTTGCAATTGGAAAATATCAGAAGCAAAAAATGATTTATTACAATTAACAAACATAGTAAATGTGGAATGGTTACTAATGAGTCATTCTTTCTTTTTATACCTGGAAGAAATTGTACTATCCTGAATTCTATTATCAATATCTACTCATTTACTGATAAACACTTCAGTTAATTGCATAACTTTCTATAGCAAACATATTTAATTTTTACTATGACACAACATCTTTATCTTTATATCTACCCAGAAGCAGAATTCTTAGATATGTTTTTTAAATTTAAATTTTTATAGATTTTAATATAATGTTCATTTATATTTTATTATAATTATGGCCACAAAAAATAGAAAAAAAAGAATCTTAAGAGCATTCCTTTATTCAAACTAGTATCTTCTTAGTTTTTATTTTATCTGATGGCTGTAATTCTATAAAAACTTAAGAATTAAATTTTGTTAATTAAACATTGTATTTCATAATAATTTAGGTTAATGAAATTTACTTGAATTTGCTTTGAGAAAGGGAGGAAGTAGAAACAAAGAGCAAAACAATGATACTATTATGATAGAACAGGAAAGTAGCTATTCTGAAGAAGAACAGCATGCATTTGAAAGATTTGAAAAAATACAGTAGAATATTTCTGGTTACCATGTCCTAAGTAGTGAATACTAAAAAGGAAAAACTGATTATTTAGTTATTTCTCATAAGGAAACTTGCAAATTTCAATGACATTTTCTTCTCTGTTATTAGAAAGTATGGGAGTTAGGCTATATATATATCATTATTGTCTTCTCTCTTCTAAAAATTTCAATTTTGGGGGAAAACCTTTTTATTAACTCAGAATTGCTTTAAAAATAAGTTTACAATAAAACTGATTAGACAAACATTTGTTTCTGTTATACTGTATCTGAATCTATTTGTTCTAATTGGACCTCTATTTCTCAAGACTTAGAAATATACATGTAATATTTTTCTCAAAAGATTTATAAACATGGTCATTGTGTCTCTATGTGGAAATGTTATTGTTTTTAATATCAAAGAGTGAGTTTCTATTGGTATAGCTTCAATACTCCTCTTAAAATAAATTTCCATGATCCTTACTAAATTGAAAACACTAATAAAACTGTGTGATTTGGTCATTGAGTTGTTTCTATTAATAGCTGTTCTTCCTGTCATGAAATGTGAGTGTGAAATGTATCGATTCATAAATTTCTGCTTTCTAAATTTTATTTTTTTGGTAAACAGTATAATTGATGAGTCAAATTCTAATGGTAAATCACGTAATGTTATGCTCTGATTATATTATGACTTTTATGACTTCCAGTTTAGTGTTTATATGCCATTCATAAATTTGAGAACAAGAAGGTTTCTGAATTTTTGTCTCTCTTGGTGTCTTGCCTTATGTTGATTTATTTTGGTTGTGATAGTTTTTGTTTTATCTTATTATATACTATTATTTTATTTAAATAAATGAATGAATGAAAATCTAGCCACTAGGATAAAGGTTACCAATGCACTGTCACTTGTCCCTACTAGAACAGACTAAATCAGTTCTTTCTCCAATGGAGAGACTTTAGGTTTATCAACCAAACAAGGCTGTGCGTCACATTCAAGGGTAGTTGACTAATATATAATGGACTTGCCAATATTTTTGTATACTTTAATGTAGTTACAGATTGTTTTTTGTTAGTTTTTCTCTTTTAGGATATTGTCTTCTTGGTTTTGTTGTTATATTAGGGTTTTTTAATTTATTATTATGAAAAAAGAAGTCACACTTTCTATCCTTGTATATCCTTATTCAAGACCTTTCCCCCTCCCACCATATAAGGTCATTCTCTCTTCTCCACAACTCCCCATTCTTTCCCTGGGCAGGCAGCAGGCAGTCTCACGGTTCAACTGCCCCAATATTGCTTAGTTCAGCCTCCAATCCTGGCAGATCCAGTTTTCTCCCCCTAACCTCAAGACTGAGTCAGGTGTTCTTCTAGGGGAAGTGGGATCCGAGAAGTCAGTCAAAGATGTTTCTGATCCCAAGCTGTTCAGTGGTTCTGGTTTGCAGCTTGTGCATGCTTTGCTTTTCTATTGTATGTATGTTTGTTTGTTTGTTTAGAGTCCACTAATGAGTGAGTACATCTCCTGCTTATTTTTCTGGGTTCGTAATACCATGCTCACGAGGATATTCTCCAAATTCATCCCTTTGCCTAAAAATTTTAGGATATCATTTTTTCTTACTGCTGAGTATTACTGCATTGTGTAGATGTACCAGAGTTTGTTAATCCATTCTTCAGTTGAGGGACATCTAGGTTGTTTCCAGGATTTTGCTATTACAAATAATGATGCTATGAGCATAGTTGAGCTAATGTTTTTGGAGTGTGACTGTGCATGTTTAGGGTATACACCCAGAAGTGATATTGCTGGATCCTTGTGAAGATTGATTCTCAATTTTCTGAGAAACCACCACACTGAATTCCAATGGGGCTGTACAAGCTTACACTCCCACAACAATGGAGGAGTGTTCCCCTTGCTCCCCATCCTCCCCAGCATAGGCTGTCCTCTGTGTCTTTTATCTTAGCCAATCTAACATGTGTCAGGTGGTACCTCAAAGTTGTTTTGATTTGCATTTCTCTGAGGGCTAAAGATGATGAGCACGTTTTCAGATGCCTTTGAGCCATTTGTAATTCTTCTGCTGAGAATTCCCTTTTTAGATCTGAACCCCATTTTTTGATTGGATTATTCAAGGTTTTGTGCTCTAGATTCTTGAGTTCTTTATATATATTAGAGATCAGTCTTCTATCACTTGTAGGGTTGGTGAAAATCTTTTCCCATTTTGTAGGCTGTCGTTTTGTCCTATTGACTGTGTGCTTGGCTTTATAGAAGCTTCTTAGCTTCAGGAGATCCCACTTATTGATTGTTGATTTTAGTGTTTGTGCCACTGGTGTTATATTTAGGAAGTGGTCACCTATGCCAATTCATAGAAGTGTATTTCCCACTTTCTTTTCTATCAAATTTAAAGTGGCTGTGTTTATGTTGAGGTCTTTGATCCACCTGGATTTGATTTTTGTGCAGGGTACAGGCTTAGATCTGTTTGCATTTTTCTACACACTACCATCCTGCTATGCTACGATTTGTTAAATTTACTATCTTTTTTTTAGTGAATATTTTGGCCTCTTTGTCGAAGAAAAGGTGTTCATAGTTTTTTGGGTTAATGTCTGGATCCTCAATTCGATTCCATTAATCCGCAAGTCTGTATTTATGCCAGTACCAGGCTGTTTTTATTACTGTAGCTCTATAGTATAAATTGAAGTCAGGGATGGTGATGCCTCCTGAGGTTCTTTTGGTGAGCAAAATTGTTTTGGCAATCCTGGCTTTCCTGTTATTACAAATGAAATTGAGTATTGTTCTTCCAAGGTCCAAAAAATATTGTGTTGAGATTTTGATGGGCCGTACATTGAATCAGTAGATTGCTTTTGGTAGAATTGCCATTTTTACTATGTTGATCCTACCTATCCAGGAACATGGGAGAGCTTTCCATTTTCTGATATTCTCTTCAATTTCTTACTTTAGTGATTTAAAATTGTTGTCCAATAGATCTGTTACTTTTTTGGTTATAGTTACTCCAAGGTATTTAATACTATTTGCAGCTATTATAAATGGTAATGTTTCCCTTATTTCTTTTCAGCTCTTCTATCTTTAGTGTATAGAAGGGCTGCTGATTTCTTTGAGTTTATCTTGTATTCTGCTACATTGTTTAAGGTGTTTATCAGCTGCACAGGTTCCTTGGAAGAATTTTGTGGGTCACTTATGTATACAATCATATCATCTACAAATAGAGAAAGTTTCACTTCTTCTTTTCCAATTTGTATCCCCTTAATCTCCTTTCATTCTCTTATTGCTTTAGCTAAAACTTTGAGAATTATATTGAGTAGATAAGGGGAGAGAGGACATCCTTGTCTAGTTCCTGATTATAGTGGTATTGCTTTGAGTTTTTCTCCTTTAAGTTTGATGCTAGTTGTCAGCTTCTTGAAAATTGCCTTTATTATATTTAGATATTTCCCCTGTGTTCCTCATATCTCCTGTGCTTTAATCATAAAGGAGTGTTGGATTTTTTCAAAGGCATTTTTAGCATCTAAGGATATGATCATGTCTTTTTGTTCCATTAGTTTGTTTATATGATGGATCACATTTACAGTTTTTTGTATGTTAAATCCAGCATTTCTGGGATGAAGTAAAATTAGTCATGGTGGATGATATTTTTTATATATTGTTGTATACGGTTTGCTAAAATTTTGTTGAGAATTTTAGCATCAATATTCATGAGGGAAATTGACCTGTAGTTCTTCTTTGTTTTGTCATTGAGTGGCTTGGGTATTAGAGTAATTGTGGGCTCGTAAAAGGAATTTGGCAATATTCCTTCAGTTTCTACTGTGTGAAATAGTTTGAGGATTAATGGTAGTAATTCTTCTTTGAATGTCTGGTAGAATTCAGCACTGAAACCGTCTGGACCAGGGCTTTTATTTTTGGGGAGTTTTTTAATGACAGCTTCAATTTTCTTAAGGGTTATAGGCCTATTTAGGTTATGAATATGATCTTCATTTAATATTGGTAGATGGTACCTGTCCAGAAAGCTGTCCATTTCTTCTAGGTTTTCCATTTTTGTGGAATACAGATTTTCAAATTATGATTTGATAATTCTCTGGATTTCCTGGGGTTCCATTGTTATGTCCCCTTTTTCACTCCTGATTTTTGTTGATTTGGAATCTCTCTCTCTCTGCTTTTTGAAGTTTGGCTAAGGGCTTATCTATATTGTTTACTTTCTCAAAGAACCAACTCTTAGAATCATTGATTCTTTGTATTGTTCTTTTTGTTTCAATGGTATTGATATCAGCTCTAAGTTTGATTATTTCCAGCCATTTACTCCTTCTAGGTGACTTTGCTACTAATTGTTCTAATGCTTTCAGCTGAGCAGTTAGGTTTCTAATGTGGGATTTCTCTAGGTTTTTCATGTAGGCATCTAGCTCTATGAATTTTCCTGTTAAGATTGCTTTCATTGTGTCCCACAAGTTTGGGTACTTTGTGGATTCATTTTCATTAAATTCTAGGAAGAATTTGATTTCTTAATTTTTTCCTTGACCAAGAGTTGGTTCAGCTGAGTGCTGTTTAGTTTCCATGAATTGGTAGGCTTTCTTTGATTTTTGATGTTGTTGTACTTTATTTTTAGGCCCCAGTGGTCTGATATGTTACAGGGGATTATTTTCAATTTTTTTGTATCTGTTGATATTTCTTTATGACCAATTATGTGGTCAATTTTGGAGAATGGTCCACGAATAGCTGAGAAATATGTACATTTCTTTGCAGTTGGGTGGAAGCTTCTGAAGATATCTATTAAATCCATTTACATCATAATCTCTTTTAAACTACTTATTTCTCTGTTGAGTCTCTGTCAGCTTAACCTATCCAGTGTTTAAAGTGGGGTATTGCAATCTCCCACTATTAGATTGTGAACAGTAATGTGGGATTCAAGCTTTAACAGTGTTTCTTTTACATGGGTAAGTGCCTTTATATTAGTAGCATAAATATTCAGGATTGAAATCTACTCTTGATTACTTTGTCCTGTGATGAATAAGTAATGACCATCTTTTAATTGATTTTAGCTTTAAGTCTAGTTTGTTAGATATTAAGATGGCAACCCCGCTTGTTTCTTAGGACCATTTGACAGGAAAATCTTTTCCCAACCCTTTATTTACTCTAAGCCAGTGTCTGTCTTTGTGGTTGAGGTGTGTTTCTTGTAGGCAACAGAAGGATGGCTTCTCTTGTTCTATCCATTTTGTTAGTGTGTGTCGTTTTATAGGATAGTTGAGTCCATTGATATTAAGGATATTAGTGACCACTGATTGATATTGCCTGCTATTTTTGGTGGTAACTTGTTTGCATTCCCTTTCTCTGGAATATTCTTCTTTGGGGTTATTGATAGTTTGTGGTTTCATGGGTGAATCTGGGGTCCTTAGGTTGGAGTTTTCCCTCTAATACTTTCCGTAGTGATGGATTGGTAGATAGATATTGTTTCAGTCTGACTTTGTCATGAAATATCATGTTTACTCCATCTTTGGTAATTAATAATTTTGCTGCGTATAGTATTCTAGTTTGGCAGCCATGCTGTTTTAGCATCTGTATAACTTCTGACCAAGCCCTTCTAGCTTTCCTTGTTTCCATTGAATAGTCAGACATTATTCTGATGGGTGTGCCTTTATTGATAAGTTGGCCCTTTTCTTTGACAGCTCTTAAAATTTTTTCTTTGTTCTATATGTTTTGTTGCTTGATTATTATGTGATGTGATGACTTTTTCTGGGGTTATATCTATTTGGTGTTCTGTAAGCTTCTTGTAGGCATTTCCTTCTTCAAGTTAGGAAAGTTTTCTTCTATGATTTTATTGAATACATTATCTGTGCCTTTGCGCTGGTATTTTTCTCCTTCTTCTATTCCTATTATTCTCAAGTTAGGTCTTTTCATGGTGTCCCAGGTTTCCTGAACCTTTTGTGTAATGCCTTCTTTGGTTTTAGTGTATTCTTTGAGTGATATATCTATTTGAGCTATTGAGTCTTCCACTTCAGTGATTCTATCTTCCATCTCTTGAATTCTGTTGGTTATGCTTGCATCTGTGTTTCCAGCTTTTTTCTTCAGGTTTTCTATTTCCATCTTTGCCTCATTTTGTGCCTTTTTAATTGCTTCTATTTCAGTTTATAGTTCCTGACATGTTTCTTTCATAGATTTGTTCATCTCTTCCAATTTTTTGTTTGTATTTTCTTCAATTTCTTTAAGGGATTTCTTTATATCTTCTTTGAGGGCTTCAATGGTCATCATAAAAGGATTTTTGATGTTGATTCCTTCTGTTTCCTCTTCATTGCTCAGTTCAGGTCTTGTAGGTGTAGGACGTAGGACTGCCACTTTCTTTTGGAGTTAACTTGTTGTTATATATATATATATATATATATATATATATATATATATATATTACACTGGCATCTGCCCATGGCTTCAGTGTTTCATGATTACGTGGCTCCTATTCAGTCGTGGCAAGGGAGCTTTTGTGTCTCCTGTCACCTCTGAGCAAGGGGTCTGTTCAATCTATGACTCTGTTCTGGGCAAGGATCTGAATTTCAAGTCCTCAGTCCTTTTCTGTTGAAGCAGTTGGAGGTGGGTGGCCCCGCAAGTTCCCTTGTCTTAGCAGCAGCTGGGGGAACCCTGACAGACACAGTTAATCTCTGTCTACTACAGAGTATGTGGAGACAGGCTCCACAGACAGAACCTGTTCCCCGAACCTATATTAGATTTAGGTTTTTTTTTTTTTTTTCTGAGAAAAAATTTAAAGTTGAATGGTGTAGTGGTTTGAGCAAAAATGGTCCATCTAGATTCTTGTGTTCCAATTCTTGACCCACAGAAATTGGCATTATTAAAAGGTGTGGCTTTGTTGAAGTAGGTGTGGTCTTGTTTGAGAAAGTATGACTATGAAGGTGGGCTTTGAGGTCATAGATGCTTAAGCCATGCCTGGTGAATTAATTTCTTTTGCTATCTGTTAATCAAAGGGCAAAACATTCACCTCTGTCTTCAATACTATGTCTACCTGAATGATGCCACACTTCTTGCCATGATGATAACAGACTAAACCTCTGAAACTGTAAGCCAATTCCAATTAAATGTTGTCATTTGTAAGAATTTCCATGGCAATAGGTTCTCTTCACAGCAATAGAAACACTAACTGAGATGTGTGTAGGGACAGCTCTGGAGAAGCTAGCTAACAAGGACCCTAATGACAGCATGGACTTCCTGTGGGAGTAAATGAGATCTCCTGAGGAAACTGGGGGTGGGGGGTAATAGAAGAGATGGAATATGGGCTGAGATCAAAAAGAAACTGCATGGTCAAGTAGGAACAGTGGCTGAGTCTGAGAGCAATCAAAAAAAATTGATAGAGGGTGATATCATGGATTTAATAAGATACCTGGAATCTCCTAGGACAATTCCTAGGAATGCACAAGAATGAGGGAAGATAGTGAAGAGGATGCCTGAGTTGGTATAATCCAGTGATCAGATTGTTGAATACCCTAACTGGCATTATTTAGACTGTATTCAGTAACTTTTGGAAGCAGGCCAAGCTCAGGGAGTTAAGTTGAAGAAAAGGAAGAGAGATTATTTGGGCAAGAGGGATAAAGATCATGATAGGGAAATCTGTAGAGACAACTGAACAAAGCTAGTGAGAAGGAAACTTTAGAACCACAGCTACAGAGCTTGCTCTCTTTAAGGGATCTCTGGCAATGGTACCAGCACGTATTGTTGGTGCATAAGCTGTTTTTCTGGGGATCTCATTAACTATGTAGGGACACCATGAATAACCTTGATGCAGGGGGCAGGAGCTTGGTCCTGCCTGTACCAACTGAGAGTAGCATGGGAGGCCTTACCGTTTTGGAGGCAATGATATGGGCGTGGTCTATGGGGTAATGAGTGAGGAGAGCTGAGAGGAAGATCTGTGGTCAGTGTATAAATGAATAAATATTATTCTATAAAAATCACAAGTGGGTAGGTCGGGGAGAGGATCTTGAAATACTTGGAGGAGACAGAAAGAATATTTTAAGGTAAAAATATTTCAAATATTGTGTTAAATAGAGCAGCATTTTTTAATATTCAGTTATGATTACTTGTATATTGAGAATATAAATTGAAAGACTATAGGATATAATATATATACATACATAATAGATTAAATTAAAAATATAGAATATCAGAAAACAGGTGACATGTTCTTCAGTGACTGCTAGACTCTCTGGAGTAGAAACTTCAGTGTTGGATAACACCTATCAGGGGTTGGGTAGCCAACTCATAAATAATAGTTTCAATAGCAAAGAAATAAATAAAAATAATTTTATCAGCTAAACAGAAGTGCCTGTAGTCCATTCCTGGGAGCTTAGCCCCAAGTGAGGAACATTTCACTCCTAAAGCACAGTGAGTACAACTGCAGGCATTTAGAGTCTTAACCCAAGACAAAGAGAAAATTATGAGAAAATGCATATTCTCAATTTTAGTGAATTTATCAGAGAGGAAGGGAAAAAGTGAAGAAAGTTTGAAGGAAGAGAATGGCTCTCCCTAGATTGTAGATTTGTATGCTTGAATACCAGGGTGTATAGCTACTTTAAAGGATTAGAAGGTATGCCCCAGTTGAAAAAAGTCTGTCTTCGAGGAGGGAGCCTTAAGCCTAAGGCAGGCCCCTCTTCCTACATATCTGGCTATCTAATGCCCAGCTACTTCTCTAGAACCATGTCCACCTGCATATTGCTATGCTCTGTGCTATAACGTTAATGGATTATAGCTCTAAAATTGTAAGCCAGGCTAAAATTTAATGCTTTCTTTTTTAAGAGTTGACATTGTCATGGTATCTCTTCTAAGCAATAGAACATGTAGGACAGGAAGGTTAGGTTGTTTCTATATACCTAGACATGTAGCAGTGGAGTCTAAAGAGGAGAAAAAAACCAGAGATTACAAAATACAATCAAGACTGCAATCATCACAGAGAATTTTAAATACAGCCATACAGGAACTTAATTATATATACCCAGATGATACAGGTTATGTAGAAATTATCTTCACATTTTACTGTACCAACTAGGAAATGTGAAGCGATTAATAAGTGATGTCTAATAAGTTGGCAGCTAGATGGCTCTAAGGTAAAAAAGAGAGCTCCAGCATGCTTTAAGAAAACAGGCAAAGCACACCCAAGCTGTTTAGCACACCCAAACTGCAACCACAACCACTGAACAGCTTGGGATCTGAAGCACCTTGGACCAGCACCTTGGAGCCCATTTCCTCCAGAGGAATACCTCATCCAGTCTTGATGTTGGGGTGAGAAAAGCAGATCTACCTGGAGTGGATGCTAAACTAAGCCACCTTGGGACCTTGGGACCTCCTGCCCTTGCTGGGGAGGAGATAAGGAAAAGGGGAGAAGAGTGACTAGGAGGGGTGGCAGGAGGAATAGAGTATGAACAAGGGGATACATGGAAAAAAATGAGACTTTTTTTCAATTTATTCAAAAATAAATTTAAAAATATCAAGAAAAGAAGACAGACAATTGCTAGAGGGCTACTCTAAGAATACTGGTATTCATATTACTTTTAGCTAAGTACTGAGGGGAGGGGAAAAGTTCAAGCTGTAACCATAGTGCTATAAATGTATACTTTGAGAGAGAAAGAGGGTTGACTGTCCTAATTGGGGAGGGAGATTCAGGCACTGGATGTAACACTCCTTGGCTGAGGTTTGGACAAGATACTTCAGTGTTTCTTCTTTGTGGATGGGCAATGTTTCCACAGGATCAACCTTGCAATATTTGATATTTACATTATCTAATCATAGCAAAAGGTTGTAAATTAGAAACAGAATAATTTTATATTTGTAGATTACAACATGAGAAACTGTCTTAGAGGGTCACAGCCTTAGGAAGGTTGAGGACCACTGATATAATTTGAAGTGATCTGTGCCATAGCAGGCTTATATTTGTAGATACAATGTGATCAGTCAGCTTACTTGTCCTCTCAAAGTGTTGCAAAACCATTGCTTTGGGCTCCCTGCCACAAATAAGTTCATCCTCAAAAATTGGTTTGGCCAAATGTCTTTCTGATCATTTTCCTGTTTTTTGTTTGTTTGTTTGTTTGTTTGTTAATTCATTTTCACATGATTAATTTAAGTTGCCATTTGTGAAGTAGAGGACAAATCAAAATTATAGAACAAATGTACTGGAGACAAGTATTGAGGAAAAAAAGAGCAAAAATAGTAAAGTATTCTTAATATTATTAATTTGAAAAGAAATTTAAGTGTCTCCAAAGACAGGTATCAAACCTAAAAATAAAAGCATTTTTTAATAAACTAAAATAATATAATGTATGTCCTTATGATTTTCTGGAATTTCTTTCATATCTATTATATTGTTTCCTTTCAATTTCTACTTTTATTGAAGTAGGTCTATCATATTTTTGTTTAATTTGGTTAAGAATTTGCCATTTGTGTTTAATCCATAAAAAATAAAAAATGAACTAATAAAATGAGGTAAAATGGTTGTGAAAGTGTAGTATAAAATATACAGGTAAATATAGATAAAATAAAAATATAGAAACAAAGAAAAGAAAATAAAGATCATCTAACTGTGATAACAATTTGTCAAAAAGTAGATGGATATATGAAGAGTGATAAAAATCTAAAGTATTTTGTATGATAAAGATACTATAAAATGTATAAGAAAAACAATAATTATACAGGAAAGAATGAGATGAAACACTGGAGCAGCTTCATGTTAATTGGGATGTCATATATATATATATATATATATATATAGTTTTTCTTATATTTTGACTAATATATTCCCATATTATGAAAAAGTTAGGTGTCTTTCACACCTGTCATCATTTTAGTAGGCTTCTTGTGTTTTATACCACAGCTTCTACAGGACACAGTGAATTTACTTACTTACTTATTTATTTATTTATTTAGCATAATAGAGTTTTTCTGTCTAGTGTTTGCTGTCCTGAAATTCACGTTGCATACTAGGCTAGCCTCAAACTCAAAGATCTATCTGCCTCTGCAGTGACTTTAATCATATGACTGTGGGCTTTGCAATTTTTCCTAGCATCTTTTCTGCTCTGAGAGTCCCCAGAGTGTACCTATGGTCTCCTTGACATAAGGGATTTTCATTCAGTGCCTTGTTGGGGGAAGGGAGAACACAACAACTAATATGAATGGAGGACCTGTCCTTGTCCCTCATGAACTCACTAAATATGGGTCACCTGGCAGGAGTGCTTCAGAATTCTCTGACAATCTTAGTGAGCAGGGGTCTCCAGAGGTTAGAACTCTCCATCCTTGGGTTCAAGGCTATTAGATGCCATGGTTATCTTATTTGATGTTGTCCTCACCATTTTCTCACAGGAATGCTGCTATTGTTTTTTGAACTTTATTGCCTAAAAAAAGCTTCTTCCTGTCTGCATTCAGAAAATTCAGTATCTTCCCCTTCATTCTACTTTCTGCAGCTGCTTCCAAGCACTCTCATGTATCAAGAGATACAGCTCACTAAATTTTGGTTCATAGATTTGTAATTTTGTCATTGCTTCTTCTTTTCATGCCTGTTGTTTTAGATCAGGGGTTTTTAGTTTGTTTGTTTGTTTGTTTTCTTTTTTTCTTATTTGTTTGAAAATCAATATCAAACTTCATATAAAAAGCAAAACTTTCAGAATAAAATAAAAATAAAACATACAGTAATAAAACTTCTCTTTTCTCTAAAGTGCATGAAACATAAAAAATAAAATCTAAAGCTCCTCAAGCCAGGTTAGACTCAGCCACAGATGAAGAAAGCACAGTAGGTTATAGCTAATGCCCATGGATGCACTATGGCCACCACGAATTTCTACAGTCAAATCAGAAATTTTGTTTTGTTTTGTTTTGTTTTGTTTTGTTTTGGTGTGTGTGAGTGTGTGTGTGTGTGTGTGTGTGTGTGTGTGTGTGTGTGTGTGTTAAATCACTTTATTCACCCATCATCTTTCAATGGCCACTGACCTTCAAGTCAAAGAAGAAAGTGGTAGAGTGGGATAGAGTGGGATTTTTTTTTTCCCCACTGCTAACACAAGACATGGGAATCATTTCTCATGCAATCTTAAACTGTATTTAAAGCTTGTGAGGGTGATACACTTGTAAGGAGAGGATTAACAGGCACTTTTCATCATGGCCTCCTGGTTTAACTTTTCGAAGTGGCATTTATTTCCACTTGCTCATCTGGGAAGCAGAGCTGATTAGTTTCTTTTAGTTGTTTTGGGGTAGATTACTTGGTTTTCAACCCATACTTTTTGCTGTTCTATCTCAGTGTTCTCAAGTTGCTGTTCCCTTTTTTCTTATTTTCATATACATTTCATTTTATCCTTCTGATACATGTTATCAATAATATCAAATAAAAGTGGCATCTAATGTACAATCATATATGGAAGTCCATTTGTTAATTTATAATCAGAGAAATCTGAAATAATTTATATTTATTCTGCATGTGTTTACAAAAGTTTCCATTCATGCATGACCAAAAGTAATATAAGCTAATATACGAAAATTACTTAACATCTAATCCACTTAGATTACAGAGATAATGTACATTTCCATAGATATCTATATAACTATATAAAATACACAAAAATATATTTGTGGAGAATGTATGAGAATATCAATGTATATCTGCCCAAAAACATGCTTTAAACATATACATTCTACAAACATATTTGTGTGCAATGCAACATTTTACTCATATTTTATAACATATTAATTGTTAATTTATCAAAAACATAGTGAAAATTTTATCGGGACAATGGAAATGTTTCTAGAATCCTCAGGCAGAAAAAAATATTGATGAAAGCAGAGAGATTCAAAATGTAATTTTTTTATATGTGTGTGCTTATTTTTATACCATCTTCTGATTAAATAGATCAAGGAAACAAAACAGAATGTACATTATGTACATTAAGAATTTTCTATTGAATTACTACTTCTTTTTATTTTGTATTTTTCACAACTAAATACTAATAAAGGAAAATTTAGGTAAATGACTTTTTCTCAATACAAATGTTCAAATTTAATTGGTTATATTATCTTTTGAACATTTTATATTAAAGTTAAATATATATACATGTACACATTATTAAAAAATGCCTTCATTACATTTATACAAATAGATATATTTTATAATTAAATAATTTAATGTGTCTTTTAAAGAACCTATCTTTGTAAGTTACCACTAGATACTAAAGTATCCATTTAGTCCTGAATTTGGAATTCAAATTTGTCAATTATAAAATAACACCTTGCATCTAGATTTTATTTTGTATTGCATAATAATAGATGCTAGAAACACAGGATTAGTGACAAAAATAGAAATTATATATACATATTGAATTAAACATGACTATTGTTATATATAAATATAAGTATTTCTATACAAATATAATTCTCTACTTCTTTGTGAAGAATAACATTTATAACTCAAGAAAAATTTAAAACATGGGCAGAATTAAATATATACATTCGGGCATAATAGCTTTATGTATAAATGTAAGTACCTATCTGTGCTTGTTTGTGAATTATATTGTCAGATACACACACACACACGTGTGTGTATATATATATATATATATATATATATATATAGAGAGAGAGAGAGAGAGAGAGAAACTCTAGCGAAAAATAAAACTTGATTTTCTCCAATTCTCCTCTAGGCTGCTTATAATAAGATAAAAACAGGGTATCTTCTTTGTCTCTTGGGTCTCTTAAATGAAAATAGGTGCATTATTTTGTATCATTCATATTTCTCTATCCTATGAAATATTAATAGATCAAGAAAATAATGAAAATTTCATGGGAGCAAGAGAAATTGTTTCTAGACTCACCAGTCAGAAACATACTATACAAAACAAGAAGTTTCAAAATATACTTAATCATTTTAAAATGTCAACCCAAGACAGAGTAGTGTTGTAAAAACTTAACTAATTCCAAATTATATTTTACTGCTCAGTTTATTTATTTATTTATTTATTTATTTATTTATTTATTTATTCATTTATTCATTTATTCATTTTATAGAAAAACGTCTTTTTTAATCTATGGATCCATTGTTCCAACTCCCTTCCCCCTCCTGACCCCTCTTGATCAGCTTTTGGCCTCCCTCCTCTTCATCCCCCATCTCCTCTCCACAAAGAGCAAGAGGCCTCAAGGTGGATTAGTTCAGCAAACACTACAAGCAAGTCTGATTTCCTCATCCAAATATCCAGACTGTGTTAGATGTTCCTTGAGAGGGAATGTGTTCCAAGTTGCCAGTCCATTCACAGAAACTCAGTTTGAACCCTCCCATTGAGGCTCCACATACTGCTGCTCATGCCAGTGGTTACCTATCCTTGGAGGGCTTAGTTCCTTTTCAAGATGTTCCCAGGTTTCTCAGGTGGCTGTTCTTGATTCATTCAGCTCCCTGGAGTTCCAGCCAGCCATCACTGTAAGAATTTTCCTCATAGTCCCTATCCCCTTGCTCATATAGAGTCTTCTCCCCTCCTATCAGCTGGACCAGGGACTCAGCTCAGTGCTCAGCCATGTATCCCTGCCTCTACTTCTATTTATTGTTGGATGTAAGTTCTGTGATGGCACTAAGCGTGGTTATTTATTTGATTATGGAGAAAGTCCTGTTTAGGCAATACCTTTGCTATTGGTTGGAGATCTTGCCAGGGACATCCTGTGAGTTCTTGGAGGTTTCCCTAGCAGCTGGTCTTTTTCCAACCCCATATTGGTTTCTTCTAATAAGATTTAAATCTCTTTTTATTTCTCTCTCTCCTTGTTGTTCCTGTCACTCAATCATCTCTTCTTGTGATTTGTTCCCACCTCTTCTTGGTTGCATCCACTTATGCCCCCAATTAGCTAAGGAGATCTTCTCTATTTATTCTTCCTAGAGGACTCCCTGGATGTCTTTTTTAAGTTCCTTATGATCCCAAGCTGTTCAGTGGTTGTGGTTTGCAGCTTGAGCAAAATCCCACTACATTTCCCATTTTTCTCTTTTTAAAACAAGAACCTTAAATCTAATATCTTTTTTATCCCATTATCTTATCTATAACAAATTATACCCAACACTGTAAACAAACACAAACATCCATAATCCATTCTTTGGGAATGCGGGTGTAGTCTTCTAGGCTAATTCCTGTAGATTGAGGGCTCTGACAATCACATGGGGATCCAAAGAAAATTGTAGGATTATGGATAAGTCTTTAGTGGGAATAGTCTGTAAGGCTATATCATCTCACTCAGTATTCTTGAAGTTGTGTTTGATGAAGATTTCAGTAGAAACTGAAGTAGAGGTACTCTGAAATTCTGAATCATCTGGGACATCTATTTCCACTGCCAACATTTCAAGGGGCCTTCTTTTATCAAACTGTATTTTCTTTAACTAGTAATAAATCCATAGCTTCTCATTTTTTTTGTATAAATAAAAAGAAAACCTCTTCTCCAAAGCAGCATATCTTGGGATTTCAATTTTTATGTCAACTCATTTACCAAATATGTAGGTTGGATTAATGCAAAAGAATTTATATTAAAATAGCTTTTAGCAGCTTTTACTACTTTCTTTATAGTCAAAGAAACTTAAAGACAAGACAATAATATACAGTATCCAGGCATTCTTTGTATTTTCCATTTTTGTGGCTTATTACTATTTCTTTGTATTCTATTTCTTTTTCTAAAGACTTTATCCTTTTTTTTTTCCTTTTTTATTTTTTCTCTCGTCTACATATATTTTAAACATACCCTAAAACAGTTACAGTTTTTGAAAAATCTGTCTCTACTGTATATCTATTATCTTTACTGTATCTGACCACCTTTTGCTTGGCTAGGTTGGCTGACCCACCCAGCTCTATTTCTGTACTACACACCTTTAATTCTTCCCACAGTTTTTTTCTCTTTCTGTTTCTGACCACACCTTTAATCAGCTAAGGTGTGGCTAAGGATAAAAGGCATCACTAGAGTGGCTGCCTGGATCCACTTAGCTCCTAGTCTGTCAGAAGTTTAGTTTTTTAGCTAATTATCAGACACAATTACCACTCTGGGGAACTTTAAGATTCATATAATCACCAAGTAAAGCGCTGCCGTCTGCTGCTCATTAACTTCACTTACGTATTTGGCAACAAAGCCTCTTCTTAAAGTGTTTTGCTTCTAAAGCTGAATGGGTAAATTTCACTTAAGAAAGCCAAACCTCTGCTTGCCTCCAGCAAACAAGGCTGACCCAAGAAAATGCTGCAACTACTAAGAATCAATCTTTTATTCTATTCCCTTTTGCCTGTTAGAACAGAAACCTTAAATCCACTATAAGCAACTTGCTTATTATACTGAGTCTTTTGTGAGGCTTTGGGAACCAGTCTTGGTTAAAACTGCCTTCCTTGGACCTGCCATTTTGTAATTCAAACCTAAACACCAAGACACCTCTGTACTATGACCCATTTCAGAGGTACAATTTGAAAGCCTCTATTGTCTCCATTTCTGTGCTCTGGAACCCTATTAAACTTTCTCAGGCTTTATGTGGGTGTTCGGCCCACATTGGGATGCCATTTGTTGTAAATGTTTCCTGGCCTGGACTTTCCAGACCTAGAACAGAGGTTTGGTATCACTCATGACCCTGCTTTGCCTCAAATAATCACACAAGGCTTATATTAATTTTATGATGATTTACCTAGGGTCCAGGCATGTAATTTGCTAACTCCTTCATCTGAACTCAACCAATCTTGTTTAGCCATGTGGCTTGGTACCTTTTCTCAGAGTAGCATTTCCTCTTGGCATCTCCAGTGTCTTTGGCATCTATCTCTAGTTTCTGTGTCTGCTCTGAGATTTTCCTGAGTTTTCTTAGCCTGGTAGCCACACCCACACTTCTTGTTTGACTTTGGCCAATCAGCTTTTTATTAAACCCATAGTTGGGACAAATATTTATATCACCAGCATAATCTCACTATAGCTTGAGTGTTTTTTTTAAGTACACTAATAAGTGATTGCATCCCCTGCTTATCTTTCTAGGTTAATGAAATCTTACTCGAGAGAATATTCTCCAAATCCATACACTTCTTTAATGAATCAAAGCTTTATAAACTTGCAGCTACAAAGCATATGAGAAGTAAGATGCAAATAAATCTTATAGTACTTTTTTACATAGTTATTAATTGGCAACAAAGTAAATATTGGCAATTTGTACTAACAATGAGTTGTTTTATTATTGCTCATATAAATTATTTATTTTTAGCATAAAATAAGTTATTATCAATACAATTTATAAGAAAATATAAAATCAATTTTAAACAAATTTTACTATTTACAAAGATCAATACATTAATTATTTCTCTAAATCATTATTTTCCTTTTCTATATGTAAACATTTTTAAGTTTACATTCTTTGTAATATCTGTATGCATAACTCATTCTAAATAAATCAATTAAGTTAATTGACAAATTATAATCCTTAAAATGAAGTTGGAAAAAGTAAAGATATGTAGAATATATCATCAAAAAAAAGCATAATAAAGGCGTAGAAGATGATTTTAGCCTTCTTCAATTCTTTAATTCTAGGTTCCTGTTTATAGAGCTAATAAAAATCACTGAAGTATCATCTTGCATCTGTGGCCTCATAGCAAATAAAATTTTGTCCTACAATGTTCAACATCATGTATGATAGCTATTGTTCATTTTTGTAAGAGCAATTTTTGTGTGCATGCTTATGATTTTATATCTTTTCACATGAAAGCATTAAGAATGGGAGGGAATTTATTACATAATGTATAAAGCTCCTGCAGCAGAAATAACTGTCCCCAAATGAATTGCCCTATATATCCCATGGATAACATTTTTTTTAAAAAAATATTGAGCTGGATAAAAGTTATACAAGCCATCTAGAAGAAATGTATTGTTAATCTATAGTCAATGAATTATAGTTGGGCATTATAGAACAATACAAAATTTAATGTATATTTAATAATTAGTGATATTTTGAGCAACCAATATGAGTAAAACTTGACATTACCTTCAATTTTTTATTTATCAGCATCTATTTTTTACAATGAGTAGTTTTACATGTTCTAGCCATCACCTTCCAATAATCGACTTGTTGCGGCCCCTAACAAATTACATTTAACAAAAGTACCAGTACAAGTTTATTTGTGTTCATATTTCAACAAATGGTGGGTTGTCTGACTTTTCTTTTATAGTAGTCTTTATTGTAACTTCCAGGACCACAGCTCTTTTAGTTTAGTTGTAGGAAATGAAATTTTTCATAACAAGAAAAGCCAGTGTTTAACAGGATTATTTTAAAACAACCCAAAACTCATGCAAGTCTTGAGACAGACCATTCAATTAGCTGTTTTGCAGTTTTCTTTTTTTTATATATGTATATTCTGATGTCATTGTTTCACTAACACATTAGACATTTGTCTCACATACCATTCTCAGCCTCTCATGACTTTGTATTACTCTCAATTATGTGTTTCAATATATCTCTTTTACACATCTCACTTGCCCTGCCTCTCTAACACACATACACACACACACACACATAAACACAATAATAATAATGCCATACATTAGACAGAGCTCTGGGAATCCCATGAAAGGTGAGGAGAAAGATCGTAGAGGCCAGAGAAGTCAAGAATACTAAGAAAACACACACAATCCACAGAATCAACTACTCAGGGCTCCCAGCAATTCATGGACACTGAAGCAACAAGCACAGACCCTGTATAGGTCTGAGCTAGGTCTTCTACACAGGTTGTGTATGTAGCTGGATGCTTTTATGGAATTCTAGGCAGTGAGAGTGGGTGTCTCTGACATTTTCGGCTTCTCTTGGGACCCTCTTCCTCCTTCCTAATGGATTGCCATGCCCAGCCTGATGTGAATGAGGCTTTGTGCCTAGTCTCTTTACGACTTTTTGGGCCATGTTCAGTGTATGTCCTTGGCTGGCTTGTTCATTAATTTTCAGCAAAATGGAGGAGGACTAGATCTCTTGGAAGGAGAGGAAAAAAAAAAGATGAAGGAGAAACTGTGCTCTAAATGTAATGTATGAGAAAAGAGTTTAAAAACTTTATACTCAGAAAAGAACAACATGACATATTTTAAATTTTTTAATTCTGATATTAAAGGTAGTGAATACACTTATTTACACATTCACATAGCTACACTGCAAGACAAAAATGAATCAATGCCATGCCATTACATTTGCAGACAATTGATACCCTCCACTCACCTTACTCTTTCAAAAAAATATAAAAACACAACAAAAATGCAATTTTCTTGCTTTGAAATAGGGAAGGGTAGAGAAATTACTAAGAATAGAATCTGAAAACACTGCTTTGTAAATACGTAAGAGTAGAAAGTATTTTAGATGCACCCAAGAGGAGACTGCCTTTGATTGATAATATTTTTTGCCACGAAGCAAAATGTCATATTAACAAGGAGAAAGGGCATTATAAAGGAAACTAAAAATACATTCTAAAAATATTTATTTCACTAAGCATCTACACAAGGAAAACAATTAGTTAGATCATTTCAATACCATTTTAATTTAATAATATATCAGTAAGTCAGGATACATCTTTTGATAGAGGAAAAATGAATCCTTGTTTCTATTGCTAGCACTCAGAGCATGACCATTTCTTTTTTTAAAATCAATAAGCTGTTCTAGGTTTCTTTACTGTTTTCTGTGATAAAACACTTATTACCAAAATCAAATTAGGGGAAGCAATGGTTATTTGTTTGATTCTTATAGATCTTAATCTATCATTGTGGAAAGTCATTGCAAGACATCAAGTAAAACTCCAGGAGAAAACTGCTTACTGGATCACTCACTCTATCACACTAAACCTAATTCCTTTATGTAGCTCAGGACCACCTGTGCAAGGAATGTTGCTACTCAGTGTAGTCTGATACCTTCCACATCAATCAATAATCAAGACATTACCTCCCAAACTGGCCCATGTATCTGCCTGATAAAACTGATACTTGTAAATCTTCAATTGATGCCTCTCCACTCAGATAATGTTAGACCATATCTAACTGACACTTAAGGCCCACCATGACTGAAAACATTTTCCTTCAATGTTTTATATTGTTTTATATATATATATATATGTTATATATAATATTAATAGATTATTGTAGAATTCTGTTGACAACGATAATGCTTCAAATTATCACTTATGAGTCATGTATTATAAGTCAATTTATATGAAAAGTCATGGTTCAGAAATACATGATGTATTTAGGTGATTTGAATAACTTCAAAACAAGTTGGTCCACACTGTATTTCTCACTGTTCATGTTTTTCATTATATTGATATATGAAAGATCTGTTTTTGTTTTTGATAGAGAAACACTTCACTAAAGCTATCATCTTTTCATTAGATACTTTTTAAATGGCACTAACTCTTCTGTAACATCAAACTGGTTACTGCTGTAAAATGAGAATTTAAAATTAGGTTTAATATTTTGATTTACAATAGGACAAATGATAAATGTTATAGTTTCTAAATTGAGCTAGCTAATGGATTCTCATTTTATTTTTTTAACATTTACAACAACTGAAAGCAGATTTTTAATAATGCTAATGCCTTTTTATCTCCTTTTTGACCATGATGTTACCAAAATGAACTTTATTTTCACATTTGTAAAGGATATCTTACACTTGCAGAAACTTGGGTTATTCAAGGAGAGAAAATTGGATGAAGGATAAGCTGAATAATTTAAATTTTGAACCATTATTTTCTGGAAGAATAATTCCCTAAATTATTTCAGTTTTTCTTGCAATATTAGCACTATTAATAAACACACAGGTACTAGCAGCTTCTCAAAATAATCAGGCTAAAGTGGGGTCAATAATGATTTGAAGATTAATCATACCTCTACTGGTGACAGATTTGTTTTAAATAGACTAGTATTTTACTACAGTGATGGTGATCTTAGAAAACATGTTGAATAAAAATTAAAGGCACTGGCAAGGCATGCAGTGCATAAAGGATGTGTATAGTCAATGTCTGTTATATAAGAGAACACATTCCATATATAATATTTGTCTGTTTTCATGAGACCATCATATAGGTCATAATTTACAAGAGATTAATGGACTCTTGGTTCAGTGGGTGAAGGACCTTTATTTTCAAGTTTGATGAAGTGAGTTTGAAACCTGATACCCACAATGTACAAGAAAACAACATCCTAAAAGCTGTTTCCCAATCTCTATGGTTCCCAGTGACCAACCATAAAAAAAGGCAAAAATAACTTCTGCACTGATTTGGAAGAAAACAATATGCTTTTGTATTTGTATCTGTATTGTCCTGCCATCTTTTGTTTACCATTGGCTGAGTTCTGTAGGAGCTACAATCTCCTCACTGTCTAGTGTTGTACCTAACCTATTGATTAAGGATGCAAAGCTGTATATTATGTATATTTAAGGAGCCCATTCACATAGCAGACTACTTGTTGCTTTTAAACAGAAGATTACTGGAGTATGCTTGAGCAGGAAACACAAGCAAGGGAAGATGTAGGCCTAGTGCTTCATGTTTATTTCTGTTTCTAATGATCTTTCAGTGTGCTTTTTACTGAAAATGTATCATGATAATTTATTTTTTTTTACACATACACACACACACACACACACACACACACACACACACACACACACACACCATAAAAAGCATGCACATGCAGGCACACAGGTGCATGTGCAAACACTCATCACCTGTGCATGCAACGGCACACACATGTCAATCTAGGAGATACAGGGGAAAATTCAGAAAACCTTCAAACTAATAAGTGTTGCATAATAATGATATGAAAATTGTATTACACGTACAGGATAGATCCTTTTAGGGTGAATTGAATAAAACCATATGATGATATTTTGTTATTTATCACCTCTTATTCCCTATTCTATACTTCCTCACTAGCTTAAAGTTACTTTTATCTGCTAAATGAAGGTCATTTTTAGAAATAAGTTTGAATCTACAAATGAACATCCCTAAATTTCTACTCTCATACGAATCACTCTGCTGTTTTAATCCCTACACACAGATGCTAAAAGACTGAAGTCTAGCATCAGAGGACATGCTACAAGAAGCTGCTTTGGATATTAGTTGTATGCTGTTTGTGTGCCTGTTGTATATGGGCTAAGCACTTAATGATTACCCAACTTACTGTCTTTTTTGTAAAAATAAAAAATAAAATAAAGAAAATATAGTCCATCAGAATAAAATGTTTGAGTATTTAAAATTGCATGTGCTGTTTTCTTCCCCAGGAACACTGTCTTTTATTTTTTAATGTACATGCTTCGAACATAAGAAGCAAGAATCCATATTATATTCATTTTTAAACACTGTGTTAATGACTACAGTTTTATTTTTAAAGTTAGACTTTTCCTAATTGTACTCTAACAAGAATATATGTTCAAAATATTCTTATTTTAGAATCCAAGTTACTGGAGACACAGATCTTCAGTTTACCTTTTAATTTTTTTGTACGTAACCAAGTGACACAACTTGATATTTAAGAAGTATAAGTTTTAAAATATTATAAATGTACAGAAGGCTAAGAATTACCTAGAAAACACTAAATTATGTAAAAATAAAACCACATTAAAAAAAGCAGACTTTCCTCTGGAAAGGTAAATCACTTCTACAAAATGGCCTTCAAATATTTATGTAATTGTTTTCAACTACTAAGTATCTGAGCATGTACTTTTCCATTCCCTCTAAGATATGGTTATTTTCAGCTTAAATACTTATGTCTATAATGTTACCACACAAAATAAAATCACTCATTCTGTTTATCTCTCCCTAGGGGACTTTAAATATTGCTTTTACAGGTAGCAATGTTCATCCTTCATCAAAATACAGACAACCATATTTATCTCAAGCACCATTATGAAATGTTTCCATGGATACAAAGAATTATTTTTCTGGATTTTTTCAAACATCCATTACCACAAAAAGACTAGAAGATTGGGGCCAGTAGGAGATTTACAGCGCCTTTTCGGATCACAGTGGCATCCTCTAACTTTTACATTCTGTCTTCTTGAGAGTAAAACCAGAAAGGCTGTTACTTGCTTCCTTGTACAGTTGAGCTTTGGATTTTGGACGTGGTCTG
This sequence comes from Sigmodon hispidus, assembly GCA_004025045.1. NCBI lineage: Eukaryota > Metazoa > Chordata > Mammalia > Rodentia > Cricetidae > Sigmodon > Sigmodon hispidus. The sequence continues at coordinate 34,269 of PVIH01010419.1, read as the reverse complement.
GAAACTTTCTCTGAATACTGCCATCTGCTCAGTTATAGCTTTATTTTAAGATATTTACAACTTTCAATTGCCTTGCTGAGAAAGTCTTTGAGAATATGATAAATTCAAAATGTATTTCTTCAGTGATTCTAAAGTGGAAATGTTTCAATCCGAGTTCTATAATAACATTAAATCATATCCTAATGCTGTTCTCTCATATCCTTAATTCATCAATGCATGTAACTGCTATCATTCTCAAATAATTATCCATCTGCTCACTTTCATTCAGCTTCTCACTTGCCTAAGACTCTATTCATCAATTAATTGACCCACATCTTACTTTACTGAAATATTTAAAATCCTTGTAGACCCTTCAGCACTAATTTGTGTTAAAGAGCTGATACATGTAAGCAATTGTCCAAATATTAAGTTGTGGGCTTTGTGTAAGAATCTATGTGGTGATAGCTGTAGTTGTAGTAAGTGAAAGTTTCTAGTTGCTAAGTCTTATTGGTCTGTGATGATATGAGAAAATAGAACAGAATTGGCATTTCCCGTGTTAATAAACTATAAAAAGAGCAAGAATTACATCAATAAGTTGTGTAAAAGTATTTTTAGATAATTTGACACCAAGAGAAGTTACTTCCTAAAAGACGTGGAGACTAATTTGAGACCTAAGTTCTTAATATCAGGAATAATGCTGCTATGAACATAGTTGAGCTAGTGCTTTTTGGGGTGCGAATGTGTGTCTTTAGGGAATTTGTCTAATAGTGGTATTGCTGGACTCTTGAGGAAAGGAACCTCCATATTGCATTACAGAGTGGCTGAACAAGTTTACAATCCTACCAACAATGAAGGAGTGTTCCCCTTGTTCCGCATCCTCTCCAGTACAGGCTGTCATCTGTGTTTTTGATCATAGCCATTCTTACAGGTGTAAGGTGGTATCTCAAAGTTGTTATGATTTGCATTTCTCTGATGGCTAAAGATGTTGAGCATTTTTTCAAGTGTCTTTCAGCCATTTTAATTCTGCTGAGACATTGCTTTTTAGTTCTGAACCCCATTTTTTTAATTAGAAGACCTAAGAAAGACTATGACTTTAACTAGGTGTAACAGGATTTGGAAAGTTCTTCCTGAAGAAAACATCAGGTGAAACAGCCCCAGGGTTGAAAAGAGAAAAGAATGAGTTAATTTTGACTGGAGAGTGACACAAGAATCATATTGTTCAGAAGACTGTCTTCATATTAAAAAATTACCACATTTCTTCTAAATAGGATGTTAATAAAGAATTAGTAAGATTTTTAAGTCATTATAAACTCCCATGCTTGTTATGATTGAAAACTGTAAACCCTAGTGCTTTAATAAGATATATGTTTGTATAGTTAATATAAGTTCTTAAAGTAAATTTGAAGAATTTTGACAAAAGTTAATTTACCTGTACTATCTACCATTATCAAAAGATGTTTTTAAACTTAAATCCTTGCTTTCCTCTGGTGAAGACTTATTTCAATGTAAATCTAAGCAATTTCTGGGCTTCTTTCTTTTTATCATAATCCAACTTTATATTTTGAGGGTTTTATATAATTTGGAAAATACAGGGAGTGCTTTTTCCAACCTGATTTCTTTCATTTAGTGTACTTGTGAGATTCAGCCTTTCTGCTATGCAAATCAATAACCCATAACTTCTTTTATTGCTGAGTAGTATTTTATTGTATGAATAAAATATAATTTGTATATCAATTCACTTCCTCATAAGCATTCAGGTTGTCCTTGGTTCAGGGTGCTTATGAATAAATATGCTATAAATATTGGAGTTCAAATATATTTTTAGACATACATTTTTATTTCTTAAAATCAGTGCCTTAGAGTAGGTATTGAAGAATGCCTCTTATGCCATCCCCTCTTGTAATACTCTGAACTGATTTGTTTATTTAAAATAAGAACAGTTATATCATTCAGTCTATATGTTAATAAATTAATATAGCATAAAAGTATATAATACCTATTTTCCTTCATACAAAATTCAACATTTTAATGTATCCTTTCTCATCAACTCTGTGTTTGTGGGTGTCTGTGTCTGTGTGTGTGTGTGTAACATCGGCAGGGGAGATTTTTTTTGTTGTGTACTGCAGGTTGCCCTTTTATTCACAATCATTTTGTATAAGTCTCTCACTGCTATGATTAAAGCAGGATTCAGTCACTTCTTCAGCCTTGCATGCATCATTGCCACCTATACATAAAGTTCATTACTCTTCAGTCTGTCTACTATGCTTTTAAACAGTTATTCCAACCAATTACATATGTATTTAGAGATTTAGCCTAATCAACCTTATCCAGGAGCCCTTTGTTTTGCCATGATATCCTTTTTTCAATACTACTTAAATGCCAAGCCAGGCAAACATCCTCCTTCTCTATCATAACATTTTTATTTTAATATGTTTTTTATCATGATTTACTTTATTCAGTTTTGTTTTGGTTTATAGTGTGCTATCTACCTGAATTAAAACTTCAGAATGCAAAAGATATTATGTAAGGTTTACTGTTCTGTTTATGTTTTTTTCAACATTTTTTAGCCTTTAAAAATTGAGATTACTTGGAGAGAACATAGGTTGTTTTGAAGCAATTTGTAACTGTAGTAGTGAAACAAACCATATATATAAGGCGCTCTTTGTTTTCCTTCATATCCTTTCTGTTTCATGACCAGCTCTATATAAAATATTGCTATATTCATTATACTTTTACCAGTGATGTCTTGAGATAAATGCAAATACAGCTGACCAGCAACAACCTGTACCTTTCTTGCACCATTGTTGCTAGATATAGCTATGTTACCAAACTATGGTTTGACAGCTGAGGAACCTATATGGGACTGAACTAGGCCCTCTCTATGGGGATGACAGATGTGTGGCTTGGCCACACAGCCTTTGGCAATGGCACTGGGATTTACCCCTAGTGCACGAATTGGCTTTTGGAGCTCAATTTCTATAGAGGGATTCCTTGTTCAGTCTTGATTAAGGGGCAGAAGCTTTGTTCTGCCTCAAGTTCATATGCTTGACTCCAAAAAGGAGGCCTTATCCTCCCTAATGAGTGGATGTTGAAGTGGGTTGAAGATGGAGGCTGAGTGGGAGGAGAGGAGAGTAAGATGAGCTGTGGTTGAAATGGGGAGAGGAAAGCAGATCTGCTGAGAGTGGATGCTGAACCAAGCCACATTGGGATCTTGGGACCTCCTGCCCTTGCTGGGGAGGAGACAAACTGATGCAGAGAAGAGAGAGTGACTGGGAGGAGCAGGAGAGGGGAGGGAGTTTGAGCAAGGGTATACATGGGAAAAGAAACAGTTTACCAGAAGAATAGATATTCTATTCATTAGGTGAAAAAATAAAATAAATAGCTACTAGAATGCAAAAAAAAAGAATGGGTATGAAACTGAGTTTGATGGGGTGCATGATGTAAAATCACCAAATCATGATAAAAATGGGAAAAAAGAAAAGAAAAAAAATCTTTTAAAATAAATATTTTTAAGTGCAAAAATCTGTGTTCAATTTTCTTCTATGAATAATCATTGTAATTGAAACACACATTTGTGTAAAATTTACTTTTCAACACATTTTTTTTGTGCCTTCATATGAGTTGGAGGCCATGTATTTTTTTCTTGGCATCCCAAAATTTATGAGAAAAGTGTGAGAACTGGATTTTCAATTAACTTACCATGTTTCAAATAAAACTAACTAGATTTATTTCCAGCTCATTATATGGCAAGTGCAGTAAGTGAGTTACCCAATGGCATCATTGAAAGAAAAAATTTCATGTTTCCTGCTTTCTTCTGCTCACTTTAGGAAATCATTGTCAAAAATTAGAATGATTAAAATGATTTGTCTTTTTGCAACTTTATTTAATGCAATAAAATATAATTAATATGAAATCTAAATAAGTGCCTAATTTAGGAGCATGCTATGTTTTGCTAATATCTGTCATTTAAACATATTACCTGATCATCAGTTAATCACAGATTACCAGCTACTTAGTACACATTTAAATAAGGCAAATGCTAACCTGCAATTGATACAGATATTTATAAGTCTTGCTCCCACTTTTTATTTGTGCATATTGCCAGATTACAGAGGGAGTAACTATAAAAACCTCGGCTGGCTTTAAGGAATGTCCAGTTTGATAACTGATTGCTCCTTTAATCTATGATATATTTGCATTTTCTATTTGTTTGTTTTAGGTATACTATTTTTAAAGGTTACTAGACAAACATTCAACTGTTATTTATAAATACCTATACGTATGTATTGTTAGTTATTAAATATGTAGACTATAATAGCATACTTCAAAGTTGATGTCATTGAAGTTAGGCATGTTGGTATGCCATTTTAGTCTCAGCATTCAGAAGCAAAGGAAGGCAGGGCAGTTACACAGAGCATCTCTGTCTCTAAAAAGCAATATTGCAAAAACAGAAGCCAAAAAAGAAAAATCTTCAAGAAGTATAGAAAAATTTATCTCATTTGTCCGACTTGAATGCTTTTATCTTATTACTCTACATTTTGTGCTTAACTCTTTAGTTTCAGAAATAACTAATGGCTATCAATGAAGTCTGATTTTCCTTACTTATGAATGTTTGATTTATATTAATTATTTTATTTAATTATTTTGTTTAGTTATAAAATTAAGTTTAAGTAAATTGTGATCCTACTGAAAGACATTATTGGTCTAGAGACTTCTAGAAATAAAGGCATTATCAGTAACTTCAAGTGTGTCACGACACCAGATCTTTACAGAAAGAAGGAATAAGATGTAAAGCTTGAGATTTGAGAAATAATCAGAATGGAGTTTGAAGAGATCCAGGGAAATTAACCTACAAATTATGCAAAGAGACGGAGTCAGTTGTTGGCCTTCTAAAAGATATTGGTGACAAGGAACTGGAATGATGTAAATGTAGTTAACAAAATAATACAGGATTGAGACTGAACTGTCATATTTGCTTAGATTTCAATGCAATTATATTTCTTAAAAAATAAAAAATGGGAGAGGGACTTTAAAGAAAATATATCTACAGTGATCCAATTTCAGGAGACTAAGAGTCAGTGGGGAAATTAGGAGAACTTAGGAATTCACAAAACTTAATTAATTATTGGGAGAAGTTTCCAGATGACAAATTTGTTGGATTTGAGTTTAAAGGAGAAGTCTAACATAAGGAAGGATTTCCCAATCACTGGGCAATGAGAGGCTGAATATAGGTGTGCTTTAGAAGACTTGGGGTTTAAAGTTCAGCACTGGCTGATGAAAATGGGCTTGAGAGCCTGAAGGATTTTTGTCTCAATTGCTTTTCCTGACTGTGGCTACTAAGTGCTGTGGTTTGAGCATTTTCTGAGTTAGCCAGGCAATATATATCCTGAAACTACTCACTAAGTAAATTGGTAATGGGCCCAGAAATTGCAGATGCTGATGGTGCCTGGGATCTATGATGGCTGAGAAATTTCTCACTCATGGGATATATTTAAGTGTATGATGTACATTTACTAACAGTGACTTTATATTTGAATATATAAATTATAAATGGTTTCATACCCTCTGTGGGTAATCTCAGTGTGAGCATGTCTGTACATTATTTTTGAGACGTTGTTTGGAAGAGTTCAGCTAATTACAGAATGCACTGAAGGAGCCAAGTCTTCAGGTTCATTTCCTATGGGTGATTTTACATCTGCAGACTCCACAAACATAATAAGGCATTAATAAATATAGGTTTATTAAGTGAGTATGTGAATTAAAGATCCAGAAAGCAAAGCAGTACCTTTGCTTAAAAGTATTTCACTCACTATTTTTTTTAAGAATTTATTTTAAAATCGTTGCAAATTTATCCTTCAGTTTTCAAGAAAAATCTTGTTTTAAAAACAAGGAGGTCACTTGAACAAAAACTATCACTACTGTCAGGAAATAGCCAAAATACAGATTCTTCTAAGTCAGTGTGACCAAAATATGTAGTGTGCTGCAAGAGGATAAAACAGTGTGTGTGTGTGTGTGTGTGTGTGTGTGTGTTTAATGTACATGAAAATCACGTGCTTTCCGGTTTGTGTGGAAATTGGATGACAATTTCTAGTGTAGTAACCACTTACTACCATTTGAGACAGTTTATTGCTTTTTCTGCATTGAATATACCATGCTAGCTGATCCTCTGTCTGTTGTAGTATGTTTTTCCCGGCCTGTTTGGGTCCGGAGATTTGTGACCTGGCACACGTGTGGTGCCGGCGGTGTGGAGCCTGGTCTGTGCGCCCGCAGCTTCTGCCCCCCCAAAAGAAACGAATCACACGCTTATATACTTTAACACTGTTTGGCCCATAAGCACATTACTAACTAGCTCTTTCTTCTTAAATCAACCCATTTCCATGAATCTACCCACCACGTGGCTTGCAGCCCGTGGCTCACCTGAATTCCTACATGCTTCTTCTACGGGGGACAGATGGCGACTAGTAAACTCCACCCCTTCTTCCTACCTGCCTGCCTCTGATTCTCCACCCACTTCTATGGTGCCCTGCATGGGTCCAAACAGTTATTTATTTTACATCATACAGAGAACATTCCACCACATCTGTCTTCTGAGGATTCTCCAGTTTTCTCTCTGGTTTTGTTGTAGGAGTGCTGGCATTAAAGATGACTACTACACTCAGATTTACATGGGATTTTGAAACTCAAAGGCAGAGCTTCATCCCTGACCTAGAAAACTGACTCATTGAATCCTGAATATAAATTTTAAGCAATTTTTCCAATTCTCTCATTTAAATAAATAAAAATATAAATGCCTGCTATAATAGAAAATAAAAGTAAACAAATGGTTGTTTTAATATTTAATAAGGTAGTTTGAATTAAAATTGAATAAATAAATTTATTTAATGTGATAATTAAGATAGATGATTGCTCATTATTTTCATGTTTTCTTTATATTATGAAGTAAGTGGCAATATTTAATGTTTCTATACATTTTTAATAGAAAATGTGTTTTATTCAAATTATGTGATAAAAATCAAATTATTATGCTTAGAAAAGTATAAAATATTTAATGTAAATTATAAAATAGTTTCTCTCTGTGAGAATAAATAGAGAACATATACTAATAAATCTTGAAGGCATACATTATTTAAACTAAATTTATAAAAATTTAGAATCTGATGGTAATGTACTGGGAAAATAATTATTCTTCATTTTCATAATCTAAATAAATCTAAGTGTAATATATTTATTATTTATTAATTTTATCTTTATATACTACCTTTAATAAGTATCATAATTCATATTTAATTTATGTTCTTGTTCTTTATGTAATAAACAATTGGAACTGGAGAAAGGGCTCAGAGATTAACAGTATGTGCTGCTCTCTACAAGAGCCCAGTTTCAGCATCCGTCATCCAGTTTTTGTTTAAAACCATCAAAATTCAGCTTCAGGAAATTTAATACTATCTTCTAGCCTCTTCAAAGACACACACACGTAAACACATAGACACAAACAAACACAAATAGAATTTGTAGCACAAAATATTAGAAAAGTATTAACATTGAGTGTTTACACTGTATTCAACTTATTTATTTAAAACAGAAGTACTTATTGAATTTTTAGACACTATTCAAGTACCTAAATTTTAATTGTTAATAAGGAAATCTAAATTAAATGCTCAATGTTATTTTTATTAATTACCCCTAGTTTCTGTTAGAAAATATGTTTATTATAATGTATAAAAAATAGCATCAGTTTGTCAAACTTCTGCATATCTATCAAAGACTTAGAAGCAATTTTTTTGGTGAAACCAGTAATTATTTATTTATTTATTTGTTTGTTTGTTTGTTTGTTTTCTTCCTCTTTTTATTTTTAACATATGAAGTCTTCATTTTCTAATAAAATAAAATAAAATAGAGTGGCAAGAAAAAAAAGAAATATGTAACAATGCCATTGTGTACAATGAATAGTGTTGAGATCAAATGAACAGCAGAAGTCTATATTAAATATAGTTTTCATATTCCAAGCTGTTCAATGGTTGTGATTTGCAGCTTGGGTGTTCTTTATGAGATGTTTCAGCCATTAAAGGCTAGGCTCACAACCAAAAGTAGAAAAAATTTTCAAATGTGGCATATATATGTGTGTGTGTGTGTGTGTCAGTATATGTGTAATATTAAATGTGTAATATACATATTACTTGATAAATAGTTATATAACATGTTGTATAAATTTAACATTAATGTTAGATTGCTCCATTTTATTAGAAACACAAATTGTACTTTCAGAAATTATTTTTGTTCTATTTAACATTAAACAAAAAATGAAATAATAAACCACAGCTGTGTTACTGAGGACAAGGGGAACTAGAAAAGAAAAAATCTTTTGTCTATGCAATATTGTGATTCATACACCCAGGATGAAGAATTTCTGAGGATGACTGAAAGAAGCATTTAATTTTTTTAAACTAGTAAATCTTTTGACTCAAAATTGTTTTGATGATTAATTTTATGCAATGTGCATTTACAAGAATAAACTTGTAGAAAAGCACTTGTACAAAAAGAATTGATGCTGAAGTATTACAAAATTGATTTTAGTTTCATTTTAATAATGGCAGCTGAGTGATGCCCCGTGGCTTTCTCTCTGAGACATTTTGTTTTGTGTATCAGCCTGACTGGCATTGTCCTACATCTGCTTTGGTGTAGCAATATTGCTTATTATAATTCTGTGTTTGTTCTACCAAAAAGTTCTTTGGGATCAGTTATGCCCTGCATCTTGACAGATAAACTGTGCTATCCTCACACAGAAGTTATTTTTATGCTTTATTTGTGAAACTTAACTTCTTGTATATACAAAAGGAAACACACTGTGCTGTTAGAAGAACTTTCACTATCTGTAGTTCATCAGTTTCTTGATCAATTATAGATGAAAAATGTCCTAAAATACTGATTAAATAATCTGTCAAATATGTCCGAAGACAGGCAACTTGCTCAAAACTGTTTCCCACTCAAGGTATTTGTGTGTGTAATTGTGTATGTGTGTGTGTGTGTGTGTGTGTTCCTATGGCTCATGTTTAGAGATGGTCTTCTCTTTTTATCATGTAACTCCCCAGTATTGACCTCAAGTCCTCAGGTTTGATAGCATTGAAATCTGGCACCTATACTCACTAAGCTACTTTGCCAGTCTTCTTTTTCCTTTTAAAATGTCACAGTGGCAAAATTTCTATAGTACTAATACTCTCATAATTGAGCTAAGTGCTTTGTGAGTTTGACGCTTCATTGAGTGTAGTACAAGAACCAATTTAGACTGAAATAAACAGAACAGAATATTACAACAGAAATATTGAGAAGATAGCCAGCCTTTCATTTTGTATGCTAATATTCATAAATTTAACAGATCAAAATTCAATATCATTTGAAAAACATATTATGATGTAAATAATTTTTTTTCTTTTTTTTTCCTTCTTTATTTTGTATTTATCAAAAAAAACACAGTAAAAAGAATTTAAAATGTGGAAGAGTTAACAATAACTATACATAGGATAAGAATCATAAGCATGGCTTATCAAGGGTGGAAATACAAATAAGATTGCTACACATATATTTTCTTTGTGTTCATCTTTCCCTCTGAATTTTTTTTCCATCCCTGTATATCCTTATTCAAGGTCTCTTCCCCCTCCCAACACATCTGATCATTTTTCTTCTCTGCAACTCGCCATCCCCTCCCTGGGCAGGGAG
>PVIH01010419.1:0-24476 GCA_004025045.1 Sigmodon hispidus | reverse complement strand
AATCTCCCCAAGGACCCAGCAATACCACTTCTGGATATATACCCTAAAGAGGCACATTCACACTCCAAAGATATTAGCTCAACTATGTTCATAGCAGCATTATTTGTAATAGCAAGAACCTGGAAACAACCTAGATGTCCCTCAACTGAAGAATGGATTAACAAACTGTGGTACATCTACACGATGTAAATAATTTTAATAGTTACCAATATGACAATTATACTAAAAATTTCTTTAATTATTTTTGAAATGACCTCTAGTCTATTTGCAAATATTACACCTATTAAAATGATGGGAATTGTCCAATGGTCATTTCTGCACTCAAGTGCAACTCTATATATTTCAGATATAAATATATAAATACACATTATATATACAAACACACAAGCATATGTTTGAACAGTTTTCCTCTTTTATGTCCTTGAAACTGAGATGTTATGTGTAAGAAAACATTAGCATCTTGCGGGCTTCGATGTTGACATTTCAGATTCTTAATTAGAAGGGGATAAGAGTTAATATCTTATGAATTTGTTACAATATGCACAGAGAATAAATCTTTTTCCTTGTCACATTTGAGACATGACTCGAGTATTACATGTTGGAACAAAAGGGTCAATGTAGCTTAGAGTGACCTACTTTTTTATTTTCTTTCTTGATTCACATACCATCAGAGAATATAATATGCATTGCTTGTGACTAATGAAGGTTATCATATATTCTAGATAAGCACTGTACCAAGTTAGATACCTCCTCAGCCTCAATTGTTTTCCTTCTTCCTTCCTTCCTTCTTTCCTTTCCTTTATTTCTTCCTTCTTTCCTTCATTTCTTTCCTTCCTTCCTTCATTCCTCACTTTCTTCCTTCCTTTCTTTTCTTTCTTAACACAGGGCCTCTTTTTTATTATTTAAGATTGAATTTTATGTATGATGTGCATTAAGACATAGAAAAAATACATTTATTTTTTTGGTTATATGACAGCTGATATTCAATATGCATCTGGAAGTAAATGGGCCAAAGAAAAAATCAAGATCATTATTTTTAAAATGGAATGTTTTGTTTAAAATCTGAATTTCCTCCTATGTGTTCTTAAACATGACAGAATGACCCCTGTATTAGTATTAGTTACTTTTCTGTTTCTGTGGTCCTCAGTGCAAGAAGGCCAAGATCCTCTCTCTGCCCCATCTAACCATTTTTTTCCTCTCTGTACAGACCTCCAGAGCTCTATGGTTAGCTACCTCCACCCTCTGAGTCCAAGCAAGCTTTATTTGTCAGAACATAAACAAAAAAACAAAACAAAAAAAAATCACATGATATTGGTCAGGGCCTCTTTTTAAACTGTGTTTTCTCTTAAAGTAACCATAATATTGGCAATTAAAGTGATTGTTTCTTGTAGAAACCAGGATATTAAACTACTGCATTTTAAGTTTAATTACTTTTGGTTATTAATTACTTATGACTGCATCATATTTTAAAATTTTGTTCTACATATAGTGCATACAATAGTAACTAGATTAGTTTATTTTTCTTTGACTATGATACAACATTAATGACAAAAAACAACTTAGGGAAAAACTTTATTTTGAATTATGATTCCAAATCAGTGGTTTTCAGCCTTCCTAATGCTGTGATACTTTTATATAGTTCCTCATGATGTGGTGACTCAAACCATAAAAATCTTGTTAGTCCTTTCTAATTTTGCTACTGTTATATATTATTATGAACTATCTGAGATACAGGGTATCATATACGTTACTTCTCTGAATGTTTCTTCCACTCACAAAGGGGTAGTGACCCCAGGTTGAGAGCTGCTACTCTATATGGTTAGCGTTCATAGTGACAGGAGAAGCATGAGAGCAGCAGATGAATCTGAAAACTGTGAGAATACATCTCAATAAGTATGAGATATAGAGTTAACTGGAACTGGGCCTAGGCTATAAACTCTTGAAGCCTACCATAGTGATGTTCTAATTCTAACAAATTACTTGGTCTTTCTATAGCATCCTGGAGACAGTGTCACCACTACAAGTGTAGAATTAAATGAGCTTACATGGGACATTATATATTTAAACCTTCACATTGCATTCCTTGATCTCATAGCCTTATGGCCATATATTGATACAATATGCATTTAGTTCATCTTCAAAAGTCTCAATAGTCTTTTAAAGTCTCAACATATTTAAAAGGTCAATGAATCTTCAGAGAAGTAAGGAAGGCAACTTCTTAACTGTGATTTTCTTCAAATCAAAGGGCAAATTTTGATTTTAACATGCAATAACATATGTGCATATAAACATGCACATATATTCATATGCATATATAAACACATATATATTTGTATACGTATATATGTTAAAATTTCAAAAAAAAGAATTGGTTAATTGTGAGGAAATACGACACCAAAGCAAGACCAAATCCTAGTAGGGCCAATACCAGATCCTGAATTACCATATAAGCTGTATGAAATTTTAATTTCAAAGGACTTAAATATCACTGTTTCTCCAGGATGCTTTCTGCATCACTAAATCACTAATTACTTTTGAATTTGTTCTATTGTCTGTTCTGTATGTATGTAGGTTTTGTTTTGGGTTTTTTTTACGAAGATGTTTCATGGTTCTGGCACATTAAAAATATTGACATAGTCAAATTTGCTCATTTACTTTGTAGATCTGCAAGGGAATCTTTAGTAACAATTACAAAAATTATTATCTTGAAATTTCTTCCAGCAATATTTTTTTTTCCCATTTCAGCCTTAGCGCATTTCTTAGGACAGGAACAGTAGACAGATTTGTTGTTGTTGCCAAATATCAGTATGCAATAAACTGGTTGCAAATAGAAACCTTGTCCTCTTCTAAAATTTTAAATACTTGGCAGTCGTAATCCATGCTTTTTTGTGTTCCAGGGTCAGGCTCCTCATGGAATTACCCTCTAAGCTAGCTATACTGTAGAAGTAAGTGGTTATATAGTTATATAACCAAGGTTCCAAAGTTTTCCATTGTCCACTAAATAGTGTGCTCAAATTTATCACAGCAGCAAAGCATACTTGGTGCCAACTTTCATATTAGTTGTTGCTTTGGTAAAACAACATGACCAAAAATCATGAAAGAAGGAAAGTTTATTTTGAGTCATGGTTTTAGAAGGTTAGAGTTCATAATGACAGAAAGGCATAGCAGCAGGTCGCTGAGGCAAAAAGCTGAGAGATTATTTCAACAGCAAACACGGAGCAGAAAGGGTCCTAAGGTCCCAAGGTGGCTTAGTTCAGCATCGACTCCAGGCAGATCTGCTTTCCTCAATCCAACATCATGGGTCAGGTGTTCTTCTGGAAGGAATGGGCTGTAATCTGTCATTCCAACGTGTTTCAGATCCTAAGCTGTTCAGTGGTTGTGGTTTGCATCTTGGTCAGTTTATTTCTATTATATTTATATTCAAACATCTTATATCTGTAATTATTGTATTCAAAATAATTTATATCATTGTTTAATTTGCAAATTCAATGAAATAATTTAGATTGCATTTTATGTATTCATATTCTAAATTTTTCTACTTGCTTCTAAATATAAGAATTATGGTATAAAATCATATTAAAATGTATTTATTGGACTAATAAAAATATTTTTCTTCCAAAAAATATCCTGAGAAGAATGAATGTAAATCCACAAATTTTACAATTTTTATTGTGTACTTTCAGTTGATATTCTGATACATATAATATGTGAATATAAAATTAGTTATCCGTACTTATTGTAACACATGCTTTGAATTATATTCCTATTATATTTATATAAAATGTTTTGCTTTTTGTTTCCCTACTTTTACAAATATTCATATAATTTTAAATATACAGATTGCATTAATGTCATATATGACGAATGAGTTCTTCAACTATTAATTTGTAGGTAACTTCCAAATAATCAATGCATATATTTAAATTTTGCATACAAAATTTTATTTTTATTTCTCTTTTAATTTTGTGGATTTCTGAGAATGTGTATTCTGGAGGTGTTTGTTGCTATTATTATGTTGATCTTTATCTTAGCCACCATAGTCAACTATTCCATTACTTTAAGTTTAAAATACCCTTATTCCAAGTCTGTATTATGAATTTTATTGATATATTATAGATTTGATGAGATCTCTCTTATCTGAATTTGTATGATCTATACTAGAAAACCTCTTTGTACTTCTCCTGCTTTTAATTTTTATAAGTTGTGTTATTAATTAATCTTTATAAATATTTATCAATTATGTTTTTCCCCATGAAATAAAAAAACTGATTTGCTAATTTGTTACAATTCTCCCATTTATTTAATGCTCCTTTTCTCATATAGCTTTTGATTTTATTGAGTTTAGACTTAATTGGGGAAATATTTTATTATCATTTCCTACTAAAACCACAAATTTCTCTTTGAAAGTGTATTTGCTATAGTTCATGATTTTGATAAGATGCTTTCAGTATAAATTTAACTAATCATCAGTTATTTCATAAATTCATTCAAGATTTCTTTACAACTTATGTTGATTAGTAAGGTTTCATTTTCAATGATGTTGTCTAAGAAAGACTTCTGATCTTCTTAATCTCAATCTTATATCAAATTAAACACACAGAGCATATTTTATATAACATTGTTTTAAAAATTAACACATTCTCAAGGTGTGCTTCATCACATGTAGGCAGAAAGTATGTCAAGATGTATGCTTGTCCCTGATTGGACAAAAGTAGAATATACATAGTCTTATGGGTTTTGTCATTATAAGCCTCTGAATAATGTAATTTAGTGCCTTACTCTGAGAGTTGCTGATATGAACATTGCCTGTATCCTTCATCTAGGCAAGTACTTAATAAAACTTGCTTCAATTTTGACTAAAAAAAAAATCAACATTGTCTATGGTCCAAAAATTAAGGTTGAAAATACTAACAGTTGCTTATACTGTTGACTGTGACTTATATTTAAACTTCATAATTCTTTTAAAATTTGCAAGGTTACAATTGGATGTTTGTAGTTGTTTTTGATAAATAGAAACGTTGACTAACTAAGCAATATGAAATTATAAATTTACATTTAAAGATTATTTTCTAGGTCACTTTAAACTTATTTTACTTTTCATTTGCTCTCTCTCTCTGGGTCTATGTGTGTGTGTGTGTGTGTGTGTGTGTGTGTGTGTGTGTGTGTGTGTGTTTGTGTGTGTGTTTCTATGGCACATGTTTAGAGATGGTCTTCTCTTTTAATCATGTAACTCCCCAACTCCTCAGTATTGGCCAATGTAGTAGCTACATTACTTTATACCATTTTATGCTTTAAATTTATTGCCAATGTTCTATGGATTCATATTTTCATTCCATTTTGATTACCATTTTTGTCATCAATTATTTGTGCTTATTTTTATGATATGTCTATTTTTTTCTGGAATGTTTTCTTTTTTGCTGTATATTTTATTATTATTATTATTATGAACAAAAAAGTCACACTTTCTATCCTTGTATATCCTTATTCAAGGTCCCTTCCCCCTCCAGCCACATCAGGTCATTCTCTCTTTACCACAACTCCCCAACGCCTCCCTGGGCAGGCAACAGACAGTCCCATGGTCACACTGACCCAATACTGCTTAGTTCAGTCTCCCCTCCTGGCAGATCCAGCTTTCTTCCCCCCACCCCTCAAGAGTGAGTCAGTTGCTTCTCTAGGGGGAGTGGGATCTGAGGAGTCAGTCCAGGGTGTTTCTGATCCCAAGCTGTTCAGTGGTTGTGGTTTGCAGCTTGGGCATGCTTGGCTTTTTTATTGTTTTTGTTTGTTTGTTTAGAGAGCACTAATGAGTGAGTACATCCCCTACTTATCTTTCTGAGTTTGTGATACCTCCCTCAGAAGGATATTCTCCAAATCCACCCATTTGCCTGCAAATTTTAGGATATCATTTTTTCTTAGTGCTGAGTAATACTCCATTGTGTAGATGTACCACAGTTTGATAATCCATTCTTCAGTTGAGGGACATCTAGGTTGTTTCCAGGTTCTTGCTATTACAAATAATGCTGCTATGAACATAGTTGAGCTAATGCCTTTGGCGTATGACTGTGCATCTTTAGAGTATACACCCAGTTGTGGTATTGCTGGGTCCTTGGGGAGATTGATTTTCAACTTTCTGAGAAACCACCATACTGCTTTCCAAAGTGGCTGAACAAGCTTACACTCGCACTGTTGTAGTAAGTTTTTCCGGGGCATTTTGCCTGGGAGGTTTTGTATCCTGGCACATACAGCAGCACTTGGAACCTGGTTCACAACAGCTTTTGTCCCCCAAAGAAATGAATCAGACACTTATATTACTTTATACTGTTTGGCCCATATCTTAAACACATTATTAGCTAGCTCTTTCATCTTAATTGAACCCATTTTTATTTATCTTCCCACCACATGGCTGAGCCGTGTCTGAGCCAGTACCTCTACATGTCGGTCTTCTTCGGGGGTCTGATGGAGACTGGCTTAACTCCACCCTGCTCCTACCTGCCTGTTCTCTGATCCTCCACCCACTTCTACGGTGCTGTGCATAGGCCAAAACAGTACTTTATTTACAACGTGCAAAGAACATTCCACCACATTTCTTTTTTTTTTTTTTTTGTCTAATAAAAAGGAAGGTTTTAATTTTTGTATAGTAAAATTACAACAGAACAACTCTTAAGCAGGAATTACAGTGACAATATCTAGTCTATTTGTATTCATAAAATTAAAGAGAATATTCTATTATCTATCTTATCATTGTGAGTCTAAAGTTTTATATCTAATATACCTTTCAAACTAAAAAGAACTATCTATAATTATTAAACCTTTAACCACATCAAAGACTACAGAAGGATATATTATTATGCAAATAAACAGGAAGTGAAAGCAACTTTTAATGTCTAGAAAATTACAGAGATGACCCATGTATGCCTGGACAGTTATCTAAAGTTTTTTGTAACTTTGGGGCATCTATCTCTAGCCTATATGGCACAAGTCTCTGTTATACCTTTTAGTGATGCAGGAAATCTGACACAGTACATCAGTTGCTTCTCCTGGTGTCCAGAAGGATGTTTGTCAATGTTTTTTGCAAAGCAGGAACTTGAAGGACCATCTCAGCTTGTTCTCCCAATGTTCAGAGGTCACTTTCTTATGGAACTTGCCTATCTAGCTTATATAGCGCACTGTCAAGCAGTCAATACTAGAACAGTTTTTTGTCTAGTGGCTTACTGTTGTCACATAGTAAATTCCACATGAAGTTTCTTTAATGCCCATCATTTTCTTGAAATATATTGGTGTTGTTAGGAACAGACCTGACTCACTGTCTAGAAAAGTCTTTAAGTTCTTCAAATAATTTAAATGTCATATTTTATATGTCTTTGAAGTGTTTGAAGACTATCTATCTAATTGAAATATATCTTTGTACACCTCCCAAAACCTAACTAACATGACTATAAGTTTGGTTATCATAGATGACTATTAATCTGCATTTTCGAATTACACATTACAATTTTAAATGAATTACATCAGCATTATATCTTAATCAAGAGTAGAAAAATATATACAGCATAATAAAATTGACTTTAAGTTTGTATCAATGAATCAAAATCTACTTATCTTTTTTTCCCACATTGGGTGCCATCTGTTGTAGTAAGTTTTCCCCAGGCCATTTTGGCCTGGGAGGTTTTGCATCCTGGCATGCACGGCGGTGGTTGGAACCTACTTCACAGCGGCTTTTGTCCCCCAAGGAAATAAATCAGATGCTTATATTACTTTATACTGTTTGGCCCGTATCTTAAGCACATTATTAGCTAGCTCTTTCATCTTAATTTAACCCATTTTCATTTATCTTCCCATCAAGTGGCTCAGCCTATGGCTGAGCCAGTACCTCTACATATCTGTCTTCTTCAGGGGTAAGATAGAGACTGTCTCAATTCTGACCTGCTCCTACTGCCTGTGCTCTGATCCTCCACCAACATCTATGGTGCTGTGCATAAGCCAAAACAGTACTTTATTTACAACATGCAAAGAATATTCCACCACATCCCACCAACAATGGAGGAGTGTTCAACTGACTTTGCAACCTCTCTAACATAGGCTGTCATCTGTGCATTTTATCTTAGCCAATCTAACAGGTGTTAGGTGGTATATCAAAGTTGTTTTGATTTACATTTCTCTGATGGCTAAAGATGATGAGCACTTTATCAGGTGCCTTTCAGCAATTCATAATTCTTCTGCTAAGAATTTCATTTTTAGATCTGAACCCCATTTTTTGATTGGATTATTTAAGGTTTTGGGCTCTAGATTCTTGAGTTCTATATATATCTTAGGGATCAGTCCTCTATCACTTGTAGGGTTGGTGAAAATTTTTCCCATTCTGTAGGCTGTCTTTTTGTCCTATTGACAGTGTCCTTGACTTTACAGAAGCTTCTTAGCTTCAGGAGATTCTAATTATTGACTGTTGGTCTTAGTGTCTGGGCCACTGGTGTTATATTTAGGAAGTGATAGCCTATGCCAGTACATAGAAGTGTATTTCCCAATTTCCTTTCTATCAAGTTCAAATTGGCTGGGTTTATGTTGAAGTCTTTGATACACTTGGATTTGAGTTTTGTGCAGGGTGACAGGATCACATCTATTTGCATTTTTTCTACACTCTTCCACCCAGTTATGCCAACAACATTTGTTAAATATACTATCTTTTCTCCATTGAATATTTTGGGCCTCTTTGTCAAAGATCATTTGTTCCTAGGTTTTTGGGTTAATGTCTAGATCCTCTCTATTCCATTGATCCACAAGTCTGTTTTTTTGCCAGTACTAGGATATTTTTATTACTGTAGCTCTATAGCATAATTTGAAGTAAGGGATGGTGATACCTCCTGAGGTTCTTTTGTTGAGTAAAATTGTTTTGGCCATCCTGGCTTCCCTGTTATTTCAAATGAAATTGAGTATAGTTCTTTCAAGGTCCAAAAAATATTGTTTTGGGGTTTTGATGGGCAGTGCTTTGATTCTGTAGATTGCCTTTGGTAGAATTGCCATTTTTACTATGTTGATCCTACCTATCCAGGAACATGGGAGAGCTTTCCATTTTCTGATATCCTCTTCAATTTCTTTCTTCAGAGATTTAAATTTTTGGTCAATTAGGTCTGTTACTTCTTTGGTTGTAGTTACTCCAAGATATTCAATACTATTTGCAGCAATTATGAAGGGTAATGTTTCCCTTATTTCTTCTTCAGCTCTTCTATCTTCAGTATATAGAAGGGCTACTGATTTTTTTGAGTTAATCTTGTATCTTGCTACATTGCTGAAGGTATTTATCAGCTGTAGCTGTTCCATGGAAGAATTTTGTGGGTCACTTATGTCTACAATTATATCATCTGCAAATAGGGATAGTTTCAATTCTTCTTTTCCAATTTGTATCCCCTTAATCACTTTTTATCCTGTATTGCTTTAACTAAAACTTCGAGAAGTATATTGAATAGATAAGAAGAAAGAGGACACCCTCATCTTGTTCCTGATTTTAGTAGGATTGCTTTGAGTTTTTCTCCATTAACTTTAACACTGGCTGTCAGCTTCTTGTAAATTGCCTTTATTATATTTAAGTATTCTCAGTGTATTCCTGATCTCTCCAGGGCTTTAATCATAAAGATGTTTTGAATTTTGTCAAAGGCTTTTTCAACATCAAAGGATATGATCATGTGGTTTATATTTATATCAGGTTCCTTTAGTTTGTTTATATGAGGGATAGCATTTATGGTTTTTCCTATGTTAAACCAACCCTGCATTTCTGGGATGAAGACTACCTGTTCATAGTGGATGGTATTTTTTATACACTGTTGTATACGGTTTGCCACAATTTTGTTGAGAATTTTCACATCAATACTCATGAGGGAAATTGGTCTGTAATTCTCCTTCTTTGTAGTGTCTTTCAGTGGCTTGGGTATTAGAGTAATTGTGGCCTCACAGAAGGAAATTGGCAATATTCCTTTATTTTCTCCTGTGTGAAATTGTTTGAGGAGTGACGGTAGTAATTCTTCTTTGAATGTCTGGTAGAATTTGGCACCAAAATCATCTGTACTAGGGCTTTTATTTTTGGGGAGGTTTTTAATGACAGCTTCAATTTCCTTAAGGGTTATTGGCCTGTTTAGGTAATTAATCTGATCTTCATTTAATTTTGGTGGTAGATGGTGCCTGTCCAGAAAGCTGTCCATTTCTTCTAGGTTTTCCATTTTTGTGGAATACAGATTTTCAAAATATGATCTGATAATTCTCTGGATTTCCTGGGGGTCTGTTTTTATGTCCCCCTTTTCATCTCTGATTGTGTTAATTTGAAAACTCTCTCTCTGTTTTTTGATTAGTTTGGCTAAGGGTTTATCTATCTTGTTAACTTTCTTAAATAACCAACTCTTAGATTCATTGATTTTCTGTTTTGTTCTTTTTATTTCAATTGTATTGATTTCAGCTCTTAGTTTGATTATTTCCTGCTATCTACTCCTTCTAGGTGAGTTTGCTTCTAATTGTTCTAAGGCTTTCAGCTGAGCTGTTAGGTCTCTAGTGTGAGATTTCTCTAGGTTTTTCTTGTATGCACCTAGTGCTATGAATTTTCCTCTTAAGACTGCTTTCATTGTGTCCCACAAGTTTGGGTACATTGTGGATTCATTTTCATTAAATTATAGGAAGACTTTGATTTCCTTCTTAATTTCTTTCTTGACCCAGAGGTGGTTCAGCTGAGTGATGTTTACTTTCTATGAGTTGGTAGGCTTTCTTTGATTTGTGATGTTGTTGAACTCTAACTTTAGGCCCTGGTGGTCCGATTTGTTACAAAGGATTATTACCATTTTTTTGTATGTGTTGATATTTGCTTTATGAGCAATTATGTGGTCACTTTTGAGAAAGTTCCATGAGGAGCTGAGAAATATGTATATTCCTTTTTATTTGGTGGAAGCTTCTGTAGATATCTATTAAATCCATTTGCATCATAATCTCTTTTAGACACCTTATTTCTCTGTTGAGTCTCTGTCTGGTTGACCTATCCAGGGTTGAAAGTGGGGTATTGAAGTCTCCCACTATTAGGGTGTAAGAATTGATGTGGGATTCGAGCTTTAGCAGTGTTTCTTTTACATAAATAGGTGTCCTTATATTAGGGGCATAAATATTCAGTATTGACCAATTTTTCCTGTGATGAATAAGTAGTAACCATCTTGGTCCCTTTTAATTGCTTTAGCTTAAAGTCTACTTTGTTAGATATTAGGATTGCAACCCCGACTTGTTTCTTAGTACCGTTTGACTGGAAAATCTTTTCCCAACCCTTTATTCTAAGCCTGTATCTGTCCATGAGGTTGAGGTGTGTTTCTTGTAGGCAACAGAAGGATGGCTTCTGTTATTGTATCCATCTTGTTAGTGTGTGATGTTTTAAAGAAGAGTTGAGTCCATTGATATTAAGGGAAATTAGTGACCTGATTGATATTTCCTGCCATTTTTGGTGGTAACTTGTTTGTATTTCCTTTCTCTGGAGTATTCTTCTGTGGAATTATTGATTGTTTGAGGTTTCATGGGTGTATCTCCGGTCCTTAGGTTGGAGTTTTCCCTCTAATACTCTCTGTAGTGCTGGATTGGTAGATAGATATTTTTTCAGTCTGATTTTGTCATGAAATATCTTGTGATAGAATGTTCTCTGTACATTGTAAATAAAGTACTGTTTTGTCCTATGCACAGTACCATAGAAGTGGGTGTAGGATTAGAGCACAGGCAGGTAGAAGCATTGAGGAGTTATGTCAGTCTCCATCCATCCCCCTGAAGAAGACAGACATGTAAGAAATAGTTGAGCTACTGGCTGGGCCATGTGGTGGGAAGATTAATAGAAATGGGTTCAATAAAAATGAAAGAGCTAGCTAGTAATGTGCTTGAGACATGGGCCAAAAAATATGAAGTAATATAAGCATCTGATTCATTTCTTTGGGGGAAGAAAGCTGCCTTGGACCAGGTTCCAAACCACTGCACAGACCGGGCAGGTCACATACCTCCGGGCCCAAAACGGGCCCCAGAAAACTTTTTACAACAATAACTTTTTTACTTCATCTATGGTGATTGATAATTTTGCAGGGTATAGTATTCTAGTTTGGCAGCCATGCTCTTTTAGTGTCTGTATAACTTCTGACCAAACCCTTCTAGCTTTCATTGTTTCCATTGAAAAGTCAGGCATTATTCTGATGGTTCTGCCTTTATATGTGAGATGGACATTTTATTTTACAGCTCACAAAATTTCTTCTTTGTTCTGTATGTTTTGTGGCTTGATTATAATGTGGCGCGCTGACTTTTTTGGGAAGTCATATCTATTTGGTGTTCTGTAAGCTTCTTGTATCTTTATAGGTATTTCCTTCTTCAGGTTAGGGAAGTTATCTTCTATGATTTTATTGAAAACATTATCTGTGCCTTTGAGCTGGTATTCTTCTCCTTCTTCTATTCCTATTATTCTCAAATTAGGTCTTTTCATGGTGTCTCAGTTTTCCTGAACATTTTGAGTTATGGCTTTTTTGGCTTTAGTATTTTCTTTGACTGATAGATCTATTTGAGCTACTGAGTCTTCCACTTCAGAGATTCTGTCTTCCATCTCTTGAACCCTGTTTGTTATGCTTGTATTTGTGTTTCCAGCTTTTTTCATCAGGTTTTCTATTTCCATTTTTGCCTCATTTTGTGCCTTTTTTATTGCTTGTATTTCAGTTTTTGTTCCTGGCATGTTTCTTTAATTTTTTGGTTTACTTTTTCTTTGTTTTCTTTCATAGATTTGTTTATCTCTTCCAATTTTTTGCTTGTATTTTCTTCTATTTCTTTAAGGCAATTTTTCATATTTTCTTTGAGAGCTTCGATGATCATCATAAAGGAATTTTTGGTGTTGCTTCCTTCTGTTTCCTCTTCATTGCTCAGTTCACATCTTGTAGTTGTAGGATCTCCACTTTCTTCTGGATTTACCTTGTTGTTCTTTATATTATTATGTAAATTTTTGCACTGACATCTGCCCATGGCTTCAGTGTTTCATGATTAGGTGGCTCCTGGTCAGTTGTGACACTCAGGCTTGTGTATTTCCTGTCACCTCTGAGGAAAAAGTGTGCTCATTCTCTACCTCTGCTCTGGGCAGGGGACTGAATTTCAAGACTTCAATCTTTCTCTGTTTGAACAGTTGGAGGCAAGGTGGCCATGCAAATTTCCTCATCAGCAGCTGGGGGAACCTTGGCAGTCAGAGTTTATCTCTGTCTCAATAATTAGTCTTTATAGGAATTACTGGGATGGTTCTGCATATGCTAGACTAATTTAAACTAATATCTAATGGTTGTATGGTTTTTAAATCGATCTTACTTTCTATTTAGCCCAAGGAAGCCTCAGCCTCCTGACTGACCTGCTTCTACCTCACAATTTCTAAATTACAGTCATGAACCACTACTTTATTCATGTTTTAATAAAAGGCATGCTTATGTCAAGTGAGAAAATAAAAGAACAAAAATTTATTTTATGAGATATCTTCTTCTTTATTGAAATTTTACTGATCATTAAGTTGTATCTGAATGTTCTAAAATAACAACCCCATGTCTCTTTCAGTAATTTTTGCATGTTTTGAATTGTTTTTATCATAATCTTAAGCATTATCATTCCAGTTCTAAAAAACAATTACTTTATTTCATATTAATTCTAGGAGTCAATTTTCTTTATGATAGGTGGAGCATTGACTTGTTTACATTTTATGTGATTATTGCTAATGATTTATTAAATCTGTCAGGCTCATTGCTATTTGCTCTTTCCTGAAGGGATTATTTCTTTTTTAAAATTGTTTTATAATTGCTGAGTTGTTTATAAATGCTTTCTTAATAATGATACACACTAGCTAGTGGGCAATTCCTTGTTTAATTTTCATTAAGATCACCCTTTATAATCCAAAATTAAAATGTAATATTTCAACATTATTATCTCCCTAAATTTTGTGGTCATGTGAAGAGTTATATTTTTTTCCAATTAATTTTATACAACCACAATACATTATATCTACAATATTGAGAGTTTGCAGGAAGAATATGATTTGAAAATTACATATTCAAATATATCTCAGTGGTAATTCTTTCAAAAATTTCCCTGAAATATTGTTTTCTTTTTTATGTTGAATAAATAGTAAATAGCTGTAGCACAATGTGCTATCTAATGCTATTTCAACCATTAATACTTTCTCCAAAAATGAAAAATAGAGGTATCATACAACATAGCTCTATAAGTCCTATGACTTATAAGACTTGCTATTTATGTTTACTTTTAAGTCAATCAATGGAAAACTCCTTCTCAATAATATTTTCTGTACTTCAAATGTTACTCAACAATTGCTGAGTATCTAAAATCCAATTTTAGCTTCACTTGATTTTCTTCTTTCACCTTACTCATGTTTTGAGAACATTAATTTGCTGGCTTCTTTGGAAAAGTTCACTAACACGGGTTATGATGATTATCTTTAGTAACTGGAATCTTCTCCCTCCCTGTTTTTTTCCTAGATATTTTCATTTTGTGAGTTCCTTCTTTTTCAATTATAAATTCATATTTTAATATATATTATCTTAAATATATGTGATGGTTTTGTAATTGAATAATTTTGGGTATTTAATTGAAGTTTCATTTTTTAGGACATTTGACTGAGATTCTAAGAGTTTGAATTAGAAATTAATAGATCCATTTAAATCATCTCAGTTTTTTGAATGACACATTTCTTTTTGAATATAAGATTTACACTTATACTACAGACCACATGGAATTATTAATAAACATATTCAATCACACATTTTCCTTTTTATCTTATTTTAATTTTTTTCCATACTAATTACTGCTCCTACCCACTCCTTCTCCTAGTTCTCCCTCACCTTCTCCCCAAACATCCTCCCCTACCTACTTTTTTTAAAGTGTGGTTCAGTGAAATTGGGTTTATATTGAGTTCTTTGACCATCTTAGGTTTTGGTTTTGTGAAAAATAATAAAAATGGTTCTATTTGTATTTTTCTTTTTTTTCTTTATTTATTTTGTATTTATCAAGAAAAACAGTAAAATGAATTTAAAATGCTGATAATTTAACAATAACTATAAAGAAGATAAAAATCATAAGCATGACTTATCAAGGGTGGTCATGCAAATAAGATTGCTACACATATATTTACTTTGTGTTCAGCTTTCCCTCTGAATTTTTTTTTCCATCCCTGTATATCCTTATTCAAGGTCCCTTCCCCCTCCCACCACATCAGGTTATTCTTTCTTCTCCACAACTCCCCATCCCCTCCTTGGGCAGGGAGCAGACAGTCCTATGGTCCCACTGACCCAATAATGCTTGGATCAGTTTCCACTCCTGGCAAATCCAGTTTTGTCCCTCTTCCCTCAAGAGTGAGTCAGGTGTTCCTATATTTGGAGTGGGATCCGAAGGGTCAGTCCAGTCCAGGGTGTCTCTGATCCCAAGCTGTTCAGTGGTTGTGGTTTACTGCTTGGGCATGCTTGGCTTTTTTTCTTGTTTGTTTGTTTAGAGACCACTAATGAGTGAGTACATCCCCTGCTTATCTTTCTGAGATTGTGATACCTCGCTCAGGAGGATATTCTCCAAATCCATCCATTTGCCTGCAAACTTTAGGATATCATTTTTTCTTACTGCTGAGTAGTATTCCATTGTGTAGATGTACCACAGTTTGTTAATCCACTCTTCAGTTGAGGGACATCTAGGTTTTTTTCAGGTTCTTGCTATTACAAATAATGCTTCTATGAACATAGTTGAGTTAATACCTTTGGAGTGTGAATGTGCCTCTTCAGGGTATAGACCCAGAAGTGGTATTGCTGGGTCCTTGGGAAGATTGATTCTTAATTTTCTGAGAAACTGCCATATTGCATTCCAAAGTGGCTGAACAAGCTTACACTCTCACCAACAATGGAGGAGTGTTCCCCTTGCTCCGCATCCCCTCCAACATAGGCTGTCATCTGTGCCTTCCCACCATCCAGTTATGCCAACACCATTTGGTGAAGATGCTTTCTTTTTTCCATTGTATAATTTGGCCTAATTTTCAAAAATCATGTGTTCATAGGTGGATGAAATTAATGTCAAAGTCTTCGATTATAATCCATTGATCCACAAGTCTGTTGTTATGCCACTACCAAGCTGTTTTTCTTACCAGAGCACTATAGTGGAGCTTTAAGTCAGGGGTGGTAATATCTCCCAAAGTTCTATTAATGAACAAGATTGTTTGGGCAATCCTGAGTTATTTGAATATTGTTTTTTCAAGGTCTATAAAAGATTACTTTGGAATTTTGATTTGGATTGCAATGAATCTGTAGATTGCTTTCAGTAAGTTTGCCGTTTTTACTATGGTAATTCTACCTATTCAGGAGCATGGCAGATCTTTCCATCTTCTGATATCTTCTTCAATTTATTTCAGTGACTTAAAGTTCTTGTGATACAAGTCTTTCAAATTTTCATTAGAATTACCCTAAGATATTTCATGCTCTTTATAGCTAATAGTAATAATCACATTTCCATGGTTTAAATTTCAGCCCTTTTATCTGTTGTTTATAGAAGGGCTATTGCTTTTTGTTTATTTGTTTTGTTTGGTTGAGTAACGTTTGTATCTTGCTAAATTGCTGAATGTGTTTATCAGCTATAGGAGTTACCTGGTAGAATTTTGGGGATTGTTTATGTATACTATCATATCATCTGCAAATAGTAATAGTTTGACTTTTTTCTTGCCAATTTGCATCCACTTGATCTCATCTTGTTGTTTTATTGCTTTAGCTAAGACTTTGAGAACCATATTAAATAGATATGGAAAAAGAGGTAGGCCTTGTCTTGTTCCTGGTTTCCGTAGGAATGCTTTTAGTTTCTCTTCATTTAGTTTGACATTGGCTGACAGCTTGCCGTATATAGCCTTTATTATGCTTACTTGATCATGGTAGAAAAATTTTTAGTATGTTCTTAAATTTGGTATGTTGCTATTTTATTTATTATTTTCACATAAATGTTCATGAGAAAATTAGTCTGTAATTCTTTTTCTTTGTTGCATCTTTGTGTAGCTTGTATATCAGGGTGACTTTAGCCTTATAAAAAGAAATTAATATAAGCATCTGAGTCATTTTTGGAGGGTAAAAGCTGTTGTGGACAGGTCTGACCTCTGGGCCAGAAATCTTTTACAATAATTCATATTTACTTTATGACTGAGTATGTGGTCAATTTTAGAGACAGCTTCATGGGATGATGAGAACAATTTATATTACTTTATGTTTTGGTGGAAAGCTCTCTATATATCTATTAAGTGCATTTGATCCTTAACATCTGTCAGAACTCTTATTTCTTTGTTACATTTCTGTCAGCTAGACCGAATTTTTGGTGAGAGTAGACTATTTAAGTCTTCCACTATTTATGTGTGGGGTTTGATGTGATATTTAAGCTTTAGTGATGTATTTTTACATATATGAGTGCCCTTGGGTTGGGATCATAAATGTTTAGTATTAAGACTTCATCTTGATTGATTTTTCCTGAGATGAATAAGCTATGTTCTTCCTGATCTCTTTTGAATGATTTTAGTTTGAAGTCTATTTTGTTAGTATCAGGATAGCTACAGCTGCTTGTTTCTTCATTTCATTTGATTGGAAAGGGTTTTCTCAACCATTTACTCTGATCCAGTGTCTATCTTTAAAGTTGAGGTCTGTCTCTTGTATGTAGCGGAAGAATGGATTCTGTTTTTGTATCCATCGTGTTAAGGTGTGTCTCTTTATAGGTGAATTGAGTCCATTGATATTAATAACCAGTGATTGTTAGTTCCTATTATTTTTGGTGGTAGTGTGTTTGTGATTCCATATTTTGAGTTTTACTTCTATGGAGTTATCAATTGTTCTTTTCTTTGTGGGTGTATCTAGCTAGCTTCCTTATTTGGAGCTTTTCCTTGAGTGCTTTATGAAGGGCCAGATTTGTGGTTAGGTATTGTTTAAATCTGATTCTGCAGTGAAATACTTTGTTTACTCCATCTAAGGTGATTGAAATTTTGTTGGGTATAGTAGTCTGGGCTGGCAACTGTGGTCTCTTGTATCTGTATAACATCTGACAAGGAATTTTTTCACTTTTTTTATTTTCTTTGAGTATTCTGGTGTGTCTGCCTATATAAGTTACTTGGTCTTTTTTTTTGCAGTTCTTAATATTCTTTTCTTCTGTACCATTAGTTGCTTGACTTTCATGTGTCAAACAGAATCTTTTGTGGATTTAGTCCATTTGTTGTTCTGTAACCTTCTTCTATCTTTATAGGCATTTCTTTCTTTACTTTAGAAACATTTTTTCCTATGATTTTGTTAAATATATATTTTTATGACATTGAGCTGGTATTCTCCTTTTTTATTTCTATTATTCTTAGGTTTGGTTGTTTCATGGTGTCTTAAAACCTGGATGTTTTGTGTTATAACTCTTTTGGTTTTAGTGAGTTTTTGACTGACATATTTATTTCCACTACCAAATCTTTCACACCAAAAATTCTCTCTTTCATTCTGTTGGTAAAGATTGCATTTGTGTTTACAGTTTTTTTCAGCATTCTATTTCCAATATTTCCTCAATCTATGTCTTCCTTATTGCTTCTATTTCAGTTTCAGTCTTGAAATGTATCCTTCTCCTGTTTGTTTTTTTTTTTTTTCTTTATTTTCTTTAAGAAATTTGTTGATATATTCCCATCTTTATTTGGGTGTGTATTTTTCGCTGTTTCTTTAAAGGAGTCTTTATTTCCTCTTTTAAGGCTTCTATTTCCTTCATAAAATTGTTTTTAAGGTAGCTTCCTTTTTGCTTCTTCTACACTGTCATAGTCATGTTTTATTGTTGTACAACCATTAGAATCTAGCTGCAATGCCATATTGTTCTATATATCGTTATATGTATTCTTGCACTGGTATCCACATATTGCTTTTTTGAATCAATGCAGGATTTTTCTGTATCTAAAGGAGCTGATTTTGGTGCAATTTGTTCTGGCTACGTTTATGTCTCAGGAAGCTTCTTTTGGATCATTCTTGGATCTTGGGTTATTTATATTTAGTGCATTCTGTGTCACAGTGAGATATTCTTGGTGCAATAAGAGCTGGCTCACTCTGTTTTATCTCAGGAATTCAATTTTGGTCCAATATGAGCTCTTGATCCGAAGGAACTGTTGATTTTGTAGAAGCTCTTGATCCTCCATGGGATTTTTATTTAATAGGTGCTGGCAAATTGGGAGTCTCAGGTACCCCTCTTGATCCAATATGTATTGGGAAACTGTAGGTCTCAAGTTGCCACTGAGGTCACCAGGTGATGGGATGGATTAAAGCTTGGGGTAAGTTTTGTAGTAAAACTAAATTTTACTGGGAAGTTATAGACTGCAGGAATTTTCCCTGCTTGCCTGAATTTAAGGGAGAAATGAGTGAAGATGTTGTTCCAAGGGTTGTGTTTTAAGCCCTCAGTCATAAAGACCTGGCTCTTTGGGCGAAATGGGTGAAGTGTCACTCATGTTTTGATCCAATAGGTGCTAAAGAACTGTGTATCCGTTAGCTACTGAGGTTGCCAAATGATGTGATATATTGGGGTTTGGGATAGGATTTGTAGTTAAGGGTACTCAGTAAACTGGATTTAACTCTGGAGTTCTGCCCTACAGGGGTTTTCTGTGCTGGCCTGGATTCCAGATTTAGGGGAGATAAGTATCAGTCACACATTATATATATATGTATATATATATACATATATATATGTATGTATGTATATATATACTTGTGTGTTAGATTATAAAGGAGGCAGTTGTAGAGAGATGAAGGTAAGAGAGAAATCAAGTCTTTATCTGACTTAATTACAGTGCATCTCTATTATATTGATAGTAAGGTGACTTTGGTCTCCTACTTATTATGCAGGTGGCCAAAAAACATACAAAGGAAAATGTACTATGGCTTCTCACAGGGGCACAAATGGACACAAATGACTTTTATAGTCCATATTGTAAGCTGAGAAGTGTAGTCTGTCAGCAGCAAACTATCATTCTTAGCTCTTGTAAGCTATGAAAAGGGTAGGGCAGGAGTAGCAAAGCTGTGATTTTTATATTTTTCCCTTTTGCTTATAAGAATCTCTGTCAGGAGAGAAAGTAGTTTTGGAATCAGAGGAAAAAATGGAGCCTACTCAAGTAGTTTCTGTCACAAAAGGATATTGTAAATATAATCGTCTTTACTTAGGAATTGAATGTGGTTTGGGCATAAATAAAACTTCAAAGCCAGCTTCCACAGTGTCATACGTTCTCCAACTCTGCCACAAGCACTCCAACAAAGTGACAATTCTTAATAGGGCCACTCCCTTTAGGGACCATTTTCTTTCAAACCATCACATTCTACTCCCTGGTCTCCAAGTCTGGCTGAAATTTCATTATACATAAATGAATTCAGACCAACTTCAAAAGTACACTTGGCTTATTGCAATCTGAATAATGTTAAAAAGTTCAAATTTCAGCATCTCTTCTTAGAGTCATGTACTCTCTTAAATGCAATTCCATAAAAATCAAAATATTAAAGACAGACCACATACATCTAACATATAATGGCATAGGGTATATATTACTCATTCCAAAATCTAGTGAAGGGAACATGGTGAGAAAATATTAGACCAAAAGAAAGAATGAAATTAAACTGGGCAAACTACAAATTATATATCACCATGTTTGGTGTTTAAACATTCTTTAGATCTCCAACTCTTCATTGTTTTTTTACTATAACATACTTCTTTGTCTTGAGCCAGTTTCAGTTCCTGTTAGGAGCTCTCCTCAATAGATATCCCACATCTCTGTCATCTCCAACATCTTGGAGTCTCCAAGAAAATCAAGCTTTACCCTCACAATTCCACAAAATTGATACTCTAGTCCTCCACTCAGTAAAATTCTAACATATGCCTGGACTCAGTAGTTTACCTTAGACAAAGAGGGAGAATCTATAATCTATTCAATTTGTTGATCTAAAGCCAGAAATATAGGACCAAAGCTGCTATATTTTGTTGCTTCCTAAGGCTTGAATGAACATGACTCCCTTGTTTGATTACATCTTTACCAGCTACTTGTTCTTCATTGGATAAGCTTGGCTATATTTGAACTTGTTCTGTAGACTAGAATAACTTCAAACTTAGAGATACACCTGTTTCTGCCTTCTAATTTCTGGAATTTGGGGTTAAAGGTAGACAGGTCTGGATCTAAACTTTGCTTAGATTCTTTTCACAAGTTGGAAACTTAGCAAGAGGAAGTAAACTGGCTCATCAGGTGTGACTTGTGCATGTATGATACCTCAAAGCCCACTCTCCCACTGACACATTTACTCCAATATGATCTACTCTACTACTCTGCTCTAACCAAGCCTAACCTCCTAAGAGCTCCAAACCCTTTGGGTGCCATTTTCTGTAAAACCACCAACACCTGATCTAGATAATCATTTTATATTAAACAAACTTTAAGTTTAGTTAAATTAATTAAACTTTTAACTACTTGTTTTAAGCTTAATTTGAACAGCATATATAGAATATAAGTTTGTCATAGTAAATAAATTTCATTTGTACTCGGCAATATTGACCATTAACTCATATAATTTAATTACATTGATGGGTTTATAATAAATTAAAAACTTTTGTATAAGATTAAGATTTAATATTATTGATGTTGTTTGTTTTATAAAATTATAATTCTTTAATTAAAAATTCTTCAATGTCAAAATAAACATTGGAGCATAAATACAACCAGGGAGAGAAAAGTGATCTCATTTTCCTGATCTTTTTATAAGGTATTTTTCCAAATTGTAAGTTTACATATGACTCAGTGTAAAAAAAGTCAGAATGTTGGTATTGCTTCTTTTGTGTAACAAAAGGCAGTTGTAGTAGTAAGAACACAGCTCAGAGGATTTGATTATTCTATGGTTACTGCCTTACTTGATTTATACCACATGGTAATCTTAACTAAAATCATAGTAATGCAACATGGCATACTTTAACTTTAATAAAGATGGTGTCTGCAGGTTCTTGCTATGATGAATAATGCTTCTATGAACATAGTTGAGCTAATGCTTTTGGGTGCAAATGTGCATCTTTAGGGTACATGCCTAAGAGTTGTATTGTTAGATTCTTGGAGAGATTGATTCTCAATTTTCTAAGAAACCACCATACTGTATTCCAGAGTGGCTGAACAAGTTTACACACCCAACAAAAATGGAGGAGTGTTCCCCTCACTCTGCATCCTCTACAGCATAGGCTGTCATCTTTGTTTTTAATCTTAGCCATTCTGACAGGTGTAAGGTGGTATCTTGAAATTGTTTTGATTTGCATTTCTCTGATGGCTAAAGATGTTGAGCACTTTTTCATGTGCCTTCGAGTCATATTTTATACTTCTACTGAGAATTCCCTTTTTAGTTCTGAACCCCATTTTTAATTGGGTTATTAAGGGTTTTGGGCTCTAGTTTCTTGAGTTCTCTATATATTTTATAGATCAATCCTCTGTCACTTGTAAGGCTGGTAAAATTGGTGTCTGAACCACCTGACTGTTAAGATGACAGAAAAGCACATTGTACTAGAGTATAAGCCTATTAGTGTCATATTTTTTCCTAAGCAATAGTAAATCCAAATTAAATACATGGTGATATGTATGTTCATTTGAATGTAATTGGCTGATATAAGCTCTTAGGGAGTGGTACTATTAGGAGGTGTGGCTTGTTGAAGTATATAGGGCTTTGTTGGAATGTGTCACAGAAGGGTCAATCTTTGAGATCTCATATTTGCTCATACTATGCCCCCCTTTTACAGATCACTTCCTGTTTCCTTTGGGTCAATATACATTACCTCTCAGCTTTTTCTCCAGCAGCATATCTGCCTGGATGTCTCCTTGTCCTACCATAATAATGAGGAACTAAACCTCTGAAATTGTAAGCTACCCAATAAAATGGTTTTTTTTTAACTTTCTTTTTTTAACTTTCTTTCTTTTTTTAATTTCTTTCTTTTTTTTTTCAATGTTCTTTTTTTTTTTACTTTGTGTTCAGCTTTCCCTCTGAACTTTTTTTCCATCCCTGTATATCCCCATTCAAGGTCCCTTCCCCCTCCCGCCACATCAGGTCATTTTTTCTTCTCCACAACTCCCCATCGCCACCCTGGGCAGGGAGGAGACAGTCCTATGGCCTGACCCAATAATGCTTAGATCAGTCTCCATTCCTGGCAAATCCAGTTTTGTCCCCCTCCCTCAAGAGAGTCAGGTGTTCCTATAGTTGGAGTGGGATCCGAAGGATCAGTCCAGGGTGTTTTTGATCCCAAGCTGTTCAGTGGTTGTGGTTTGCCGCTTGGGCATGCTTGGCTTTTTCTCTTGTTTGTTTGTTTAGAGACCACTAATGAGTGAGTACATCCCCTGCTTATCTTTCTGAGTTTGTGATACCTCGCTGTGGAGGATATTCTCCAAATCCATCCATTTGCCTGCGAATTTTAGGATATCATTTTTTTCTTACTGCTGGGTAGTACTCCATTGTGTAGATGTACCACAGTTTGTTAATCCATTCTTCAGTTGAGGGACATCTAGGTTGTTTCCAGGTTCTTGCTATTACAAATAATGCTGCTATGAACATAGTTGAGCTAATACCTTTGGAGTGTGAATGTGCCTCTTTAGGGTATACACCGAGAAGTGGTATTGCTGAGTCCTTGGGGAGATTGATTCTCAATTTTCTGAGAAACTGCCATATTGCATT
This sequence comes from Sigmodon hispidus, assembly GCA_004025045.1. Classification (NCBI taxonomy): domain Eukaryota; kingdom Metazoa; phylum Chordata; class Mammalia; order Rodentia; family Cricetidae; genus Sigmodon; species Sigmodon hispidus. Next base: position 759 of record PVIH01010419.1, on the reverse strand, counting down.
CCAAAGTGGCTGAACAAGCTTATACTCCCACCAACAATGGAGGAGTGTTCCCGTTGCTCCGCATCCTCTCCAACATAGACTGTCATCTGTGCCTTTTATCTTAGCCAATCTAACAGGTGTTAGGTGGTATCTCAAATTTGTTTTGATTCACATTTCTCTGATGGCTAAAGATGATGAGAACTTTTTCAGGTGCCTTTCAGCCATTCGTAGTTCCTCTGCTGAGAAGTCCCTTTTTAGATCTGCACCCCATTTTTTGATTGGGTTATTCAAGGTTTTGGGCTCTAGATTCTTGAGCTCTTGATATATCTTAGAGATCAGTCCTCTATCACCTGTAGGGTTGGTGAAAAGCTTTTCCAATTCTGTAGGCTGACCTTTTGTCCTATTGACAGTGTCCTTGGCTTTACAGAAGCTTCCCAGCTTCAGGAGATCCCACTTACTGATTGTTGGTCTTAGTGTCTGTGCTACTGGTGTTATATTTAGGAAGTGGTCGCCTGTGCCAATTTGTAAAAGCATATTTCTCACTTTCTTTTTTATCAAGTTCAAAGTGGCTGGGTTTAAGTTGAGGTCTTTGATCCACTTGGATTTGAGTTTTGTGCAGGGTGACAGGCTCGGATCTATTTGCATTTTTCTGCACACTTCCATCCAGCTATGCCAACACCATTTGTTAAATATACTATCTTTTTTCCATTGAATGTTTTGGGCCTCTTTGTCAAAAATCAGGTGTTCATAGGTTTTTGGGTTAATGTCTGGATCCTCAAT
>PVIH01010418.1:0-75508 GCA_004025045.1 Sigmodon hispidus | reverse complement strand
AGGTTTTGGGATCTAAATTCTTGAGCTCTTTATATATCTTAGAGATCAGTCCTCTATCACTTGTAGGGTTGGTGAAAATCTTTTCCCATTCTGTAGGCTGGCGTTTTGTCCTATTGACAGTGTCCTTGGCTTTGCAGAAGCTTCCCAGCTTCAGGAGATCCCACTTATTGATTGTTGGTCTTAGTGCCTGTGCCACTGAGGTGGGCTTTTCCATGATGAATGTTCTCAAGAGGCACTCATACTCCTGGAAGTAACTTGGATAAACTTATATCACAAAAAAAGAGAAAAAAGAAAGAAAGAAAAGAAAGAGAAAGAGAGAGAGAAACTGGAATCAATATCTGCAGGCCTCAGATCTCTAACCATCCTTAAGCATCTTTCACTTTCTAGAGGATATTAACATGCTTGCCTTCAACTACCAGAGTGACCAAGCAGGACAAGAACTCAGACCAACCCTACCCCAGGCATTCTACAATCCTTTATCTACAGTCTGTAATTTAGAACTCGCTGATTAGAAGAGTTTAAATGGCTTAGTGGCATGTGGAAAAATTCTGGTGAAAATATAATAAAACATAATAGGTGTAACAAGATCCTAGAATAAAAGTACACTCAAGAGGACAATTTAATTGTAAATAAAGAGGAATAAGGAAGGAGGAAACACGAAAGGAAGGAAGGGAGATGAGGGAAGGGAGGAAGGAAAAATTAATTTCCAGTTTTCTTGTATAATTTTAATAAAGATTTTCATTCAAACTAGAAGACAGACCAGGAGTCCCTTGTCTGCAGGATCTGATTTGTTTATTTATTGCTGCATCTGTATTCTTGTCTATCTCTGAAGGGCTATAGGGAGTCGGCAGGGGTAAAAATCTCTGAACTCTCTGACAGTGAGTGGCTGAACCAAAATAACCCTCTGAAAACTGCAGCTTTGTTTACATGGCTGCAAAAAGGGCAGACTGCTTTGACAGACTTGTTACTGATCTGATATTTGGACCATATGCATGCTGAGTCTTGGAGGAATGGCCAAAGCAGATATTTGGGGAGTGGGTAGAGTAATAGCCTGATGCTATTCCCTCTGGCTTTTCTGCTGAAGTTTAATAAAGGTCATATTTCAGAATCACATAAGTCTACTCATAGATTTAAGACAACAGCCAAGCAATTAATTTTCTTTATGTGAGACAGATCATTTATTTTCTTAAAATCTCTTCTATGCCCACCTTGAAGGAAGTTACAAGCATCCGTATTCTTTCAAGGCTATCTCACATCTCTTCTCTTTCTTTGAATTTCTGCCTTATTTTGTCCAAACCAGAGGATAACAGCACCTATTACTTTATATATCTTGTTTCCAGAAACAATAGCCCGTGGTGCTTCCATTATTTATTCCTTCTTCTGTCAGCGACACAATGGTCTGCTGCTTGCCAAGAACTCAGCTTTTTCCAAGCCAGTGATTCCATTCCCTACAGCATTTTCTCAGCTTTAATTTCTTGTGAAACAGAAAAGAACATGGATGATTATTCTTCCACACAGTAACTCAGTTTTGAATTAATTCAGCTGGACGTTGGAAAATGTTCCAGATGATTGAAATCTAAGTGGCTGATGAAAGTGATAGCCTTGATCATGATACTGATAGTGTCAGTGGTGAACGTTATGAATAATGGCAGTTGACAGCTAGAGAGCATCTATAATTACCTAGGAGGCAAGATTCCAGAATTCCTATGAGGGGCACCTCAATTAATTAGCTGTCGGGTATATTATGAGGAATGGTTTATTTTGGTACAAAGTTCAAGATTGTTGCCCTTTATCATGGGAAAGTTCTAGCTACAGGGTCTTGAGAAGCTTATATTACATGAAAGTTAAGAGGCAAGGAGTCATGGATGACTGAGCTCAGCTTGCTGTCTCCTTGCATTCAGTCTAGAATCACAGCTCACAGAAACAGCGCTGCCCATGTTTAAGGGTGGGTCTTCCCACATCATCTAACACATTCAGGTCTGTCCCTCAAGTATACTCTGCTTTTCCAAGCTTTGATTCCATTCCCTACAGCATTTTCTCAGCTTCAATTTCTCGTGAAACAATAAAGAACATGGATGAATATTCTGCTACATGGTAACTCAGTTTTGAATTAATTCATCTGAACACTGGAAAATGTTCAAGATGATTGATCTGGGTGGCATAGAACTCACCGTCTTGTCTTCCGCTTTCATGTTGGGGTCACTCAGTTTACATTTATTAGGATTAATCTTTCTTTCATTTTTCTCTGGAAAGGTGGAGGATTAGACTTGGCTCATACCCCTCTGTCCCCATGAAATTTTGATTTTGGTTGGAGAAATATATAAATTCTCTGTCCCAGACCTCAGTACAGAAAACAGAGGAAGAGGATGATTAGGAATGATTATCACAGAGTCAGGGCAGAGGACAGAGAGGAAGATTTTATCTTTGAGGTTGGAAAACTAACCTAAAATAAAATGAAACAAAACCAAAACAGTAAAATCATTACATACATATTTTCCAAATCTAAAATGTGATTCTTTTTCTCTGTCCCCAAACAAGGTCTATAATATGAAGAGACAGATCTTTGCCATTTTTAGTAGAAGTACCATCATATCTCATTTGTTTTGTCTTTTTCTAGTGGATTCAGTTTTGTGAGCTGGGAAGTATTTGAAACAAAGCCAATAATATTAGTGCTCATACTAAAAGAGCTAATCCAAATAAACAAGGCAAGAAGATAGAATAACGCAACTTATCACCTTCTCCAGCCGTATTGTGGATAGAGCAAGATAATTCCACTACAAGTGACACTAACAATGTTCTTGCTCAGATCTGAAGAACATGTTGAGATGTGTCTGTGTGAACACACATAAAGATTGCTTGTGATATAATGGCCATTTCTGTTCCCTTTAGAAAACAGGTTATGATTGCAGAGACATGAGAATAATTATTCTTGAAGGTACACCAGAGTGAGACTTTGAAGGCTGATGAGGAGTTAGCTTGTTAGAAAAAGTGTGAAAAGGGAAGTATATGGAAAATATACAAATAGAAGAATTTGGCAGGCTGATGTATATTGTACCTGTAGGCTGAGTATTATACTGATGGTCATGAAATGTTGGCCCTATTAGATTACTTATGATGGAAGACGTATAAAAACTTGATTTGAAAATGCCTTAGCAGAGTTTTCGAGTGGAAATTGCAGCATTGTTGCATTATGAATGAGAACAAATTAATGTCATTAATATTAATGAAATTAACAAAAAGCTAATAGCATTTACTGTGTGACAGACATTTAATAATTAATTCAATAATGATAATACAATATAATTCAGAAAATATTATTCTAGGAATATTTGCCACAGTTTTAAACTTGGAGCAATTAATGTAACATAGTTCAACATGAGCCAGGTGCTGCTGGAGATCTCAGTCTCAGAATTATGGATGTCCTTTGCATAGTGATGTGAAGGGAAAACAAAATTGGGAAATTATAAGTCTATTCTCACTGCTAGCGACTGCACAACAGAGTTCACAGGAGCAGTCCACTGGTAAGGCTGTGGATGTCTTTATAGGTCAAATTTCAGTTTATTTAAAGAGAGAGATGGATCTCCAAGCAGGCTTCAGTCAGCTTGGCCCTGAAACAATACACCTGATTTTCTATTCAGGGTATTGGCTTTGCTTTTAGTGATCATTTCCTTAATTGCTGTCATAGAATTTTGCTCCTGGAAAAGCTCAGTCTGTTTCTTCTCTATGTGAATGGTAGAGTTGCCTTCCTGTGATAATGCACTAAATTCTTATCGTATCGTACATGTTAGTATTGTTTTTTAGGAAGGAAAATGTATGTAGCTCCATAACATTGTGGAAGAAAGGGTATTTGAGCCAAGAATCCAAAGGAAGATTTTTAATCTGTTTTCCCTGAAAGAGTGTCCATTTATAGATAGTCTATCTCAAAGATCTTTCTTATCAGTGTTACTAGCAATTGAATGTCCCTTACAAAGGATTCTGTCAGCTGGATGGGTACCAAATAGTCATTCTCTTTGGGTAGATTTCTACCATTCAGCAATCCTCTCCTCTGAGGATCTGTACTCTTTTCTTTATCACTGGAACCTAACTGAGGATACAATTCCATAAGGACTTTCAGATTCCAGCACAGTGGTGACCCTCTCTGTGTAGGCTTCCTAATCCTTCTTCTCAAAGGAGCAGCACTGTGAACTAGGTTGGTGTGAAAGGCCTAATGCAGCATGGAGGCAAAATAGAGGAGCTGCCCAGTTGCTGATGACAGATGATCATTACAGGAAAGGAAACTTTGTATACACAAATGTAAGGACACCAAAGAATTAACTCCAGGAAACCATCATTATTTCATCCCATATGCCCAGTTAATTTCTTGATTCATTTAACATAGCTCGCTCTCTCTCTCTCTCTCTCTCCCTCCCTCCCTCCCTCCTTTCCTCCCTCCCCCCTCTCTTCCCCCTTCTTTCTTATTTTTTCTTTTTCCTTTCCTGTTTCTTTCAGTGGTGGCAAATATAGACCCGACATAGGAGGCAAACACTTTACCACTGAGTTATACCAGAAATTCTTTAAAGTTAGTTTGAAATGGGGCTCACTCTCCCAGGCTGTCTTCAAGTCTTCTCCAGGCTGCTTTTGAACTTGTGAGCCTCATTCCTTTTTCACAACTATAAGTACAGGTGTGAAACACTCTACCTGCCCTTTGGTTCATGGTTTTGTTCTAGAACACATTAAAGTATGCACTGGGAAAGGGGACTCTTTGAAGAAATGTCTTTAAAAGTTGAATTCAAAATGGTATCTTTATGGTAACATCTTCAATACAACACTATACCCCGCCCATGACTCACCTAAATAAACATGGGCACTTATGGCTTTTTCCATATGTCTTCAAAAGCTTATGTAAATTATCTTCTACATAGCAAACTCTAAATGTTGCTTCAACATCACAGTAAGATTTTTAAGGAAAACTGAGTTTAAGGAATCTGATGCTAAAATTAAAAATTGCAGCATTGAGATAAATATCCCAAATGTAAAAAAAAAAAGTGTTTCAATCATATTATTTATGATGAGCTAGGACTTGAGGAACTACTAGAATTTAGTCTGAAATGCATCTTTGATACCTACAGCATCCAAAGTCTTGACACTGAAGAAACAAATGTCATTTGTAGCAATCTAAAATGGGATTTCCCCTCAGCCTTTAAAGTACATTTTCTAGAAAGGACTGAATCAAAACCCAGAGCCAGTTCCCCTTCAACTGAACTTGTTTCTGACAATGTAGACATATTGTAAAAGGTGTGTTTCTGAAAATTTGCTATATAGGATTTCACTTCAGAAAATTAAGATATTTTAGATAAATTTTATGGCTGATGATTCCTATTTGAGAGGGATGAAAAAGAAGAACATTTTTCTTGTCAGTAAGTGGTTTTTACTCACTCAATAGCCATCTTTTATTTTAAACCCATGACAACAAAGTACCACAAAATTTCTTTCTGTTTTTTTTTTTTTTTTTTTTAATAAATGCTTGGACTTAACTTGGCTTGTTTCTAGTCAGCTTTCTTAAAACTTAAATAATACTATCTACTTTTTGCCTCTGGGCTTTTATCTTTCTTTATTCTTTATGCCTTTCTTTACTTCTTGCTCTGAGGCTTGCTTTGTAGCTCGGTGGCTTGCCCTGACATTTTCCTTCTTCTTTTCTTGTTCCTCTGTCTAATTCTTCTTTCCTTTTATCTATTCTCTCTCCCTGGCATCCCCACCTATTTTTCTCTCCTGCCTTGCTATGGCTATTTAACTCTTCATTAGAACAAACAGGTATTTCAGGCAGGCAGAGTAACACAGTTTCACAGAGTTAAACAAATGCAACATAAAAGAATGCAAGACATCTTTGCATCATTAAATAAATAGTCCACAGCATAAATTAATGCAACACATCTTAAAATATTATTTCACAACAATTATCTGACAAACATTTCTCAAATTAAGAAAAGACATAGTGATAAATCACTTTACTGCCCAAATCACGATTATTCACCTTATTGTTTTCTGTATTGCACTGAACCCAGGTGTCTCAATTGGTTCTATTGCTGTAAAGACATCCTGACCATGGCTACTCTTATAAAAGAAAGCATGTAATTGGGGCTGGCTTATAGTTTCAGAGGTTTAGTTCATTATCATCATGGTAGGGAGCATGGCCACACACAGACAGACATTGTGCTGGAGAAGTAGCTGAGAGCCATATTCTGATCAGCAAGTGACTGGAAAAGAGCAATCCTGGGCTTGACTTTTGTCTCACCCACAATGACACACTTCCTCTAACAACAAGCCCACACCTCCTCCAACAAGGCCACATCTCATAATCCTTTTAAATAGCACCACTAGCATTCAACTATATGAGTCTATGGGGAACAATCTTGTTCAAACTACTACACATGGTCTTTTGCACATGGTAGGCAAAGGCCTCTCCACTCAGCTACATCCCAACTCTCTTTTTTACTTATGTTGAGTCTTACTAAATGGTCTAAGTTGGCCTCAAACTCAATCTGTAACCCAAATTGTCTTGAACTTGTGTTTTTCCTACCCCAGATTCATGAGTAACTGTGATTATCAACCTCTGTTATTAGGCCCAATCATTACCACTTTTTAAACATGAAAAATTTAATCTGTGATAAGACTACTGTGGATAATGTACAAGATCATTCAGCCTGGGAAGCAGGTAATACTAAAAAATAGTCAAATGCTGCTTGTTACCCATTGTGTTGTGAAAGTACCACAAGATTTCTTTAGTTTGAGACAGTCAAATAAAAATAAGAACAGGGTTGGCAAGGTGTATCAGTAGGTTAAGGCATTATCAGTCCAGCCCAATGACCTGAGCTTGAGTCCTGGAACCCATGGTAGGAGAGAATCCCACCTGACATCCAGATGTGCATTGTACACAAGTTCACAAATATAGTTAATACAAATTAAAAAATATTAAATATCCTATCCACTTTACTTTCCTACATTTTCTTTTCAAAGATGAAGTTATTTTTTTAACTTTTCAATGTATTGTTTTAAAAATAAATCTAAGCATATGTATATTAGCTCAGTTTCATTTTTTGTCAGTTCTAATTTCCAACTCCTCACTCCCATCTGCGCTCAAGTGCTGCATTATTATGATGAGATGTTAAATTCATCATTAACTGCTAAAGTGCTTGACAGACATGGAAGGATATTTGGTTAATCCAAATCAGCCAAATTTTCTTCTATAATTTTTATTATCATAACTTTGACATTTATCCTGTTTAAAATGTGGCTTGGTGTCTTTCAAGAGAAACAAGAAACAATCAAATTACAGTCCCCTTATTCCTAGGGGCAGGCTTATTCTTGATCATGTTGAACCAGGAGTGCCTTATAATTGTTCCCTGGGCTTAGCTTGCCTTATTCATAGCAATTCATTCTAGTTCTGGGACAAGCAAAGGTTTTTTTGTTTGTTAAAAAAAATCATTCTAATTGTGGATACAATGCATTCATAATTCATTCCATATTAGCTTAATCTCTCCCTCATACAAATTTAAACAAAAACAGAAACCTCATACTTCTAAAACCTAAACAGTTTAAGCTAGGTATCTACAAAAAAAATTCTCTTCTACTAGAGACAAATACCCCATATTTGTACACACAGCTTTATATTTCTCTCCATTTCCTTTCTTATCTTTTTTTTCTGTTGCTTAATTTTCTCTCTTTCCCTTTGCTTTTCTTCTGTGCTCTAAATCTAGGTTCATAGTCATCCTTCCTCTGAGCGGCTGGCAGGATTGTGTTGGGGCCTCAGAAGTGGTCAATCTTCCCTTACACCCAACCTTGTTACTCACAGCAGGGGGAATATTTGGCTTCCTGTTGGAGACCTCATGATGGTTTATCCATTCTGTCTTGTATCCACTGCTATTAAGGATTAAGGATCTCTGCAGCTAAATCTGGAGAACACACCTCCCAAAACTCTGCCTAGATTCCCCACAGCCTGTACCTAGACTCTCCACAGCCCTGTGAGTAACAACACCATGTATAGCACAGACAATGTAAACATGGTTCTAGCAGTTACACAGAGAAACTGTCAAAGTAGCTTTACTGCATTTGCTACCCCCACAGCTTGGCTAGTGAACCAGGGAAGACAAGTGGGCAAACTTACCAAGAGGAAGACACAGCCAAGGTGACTTCAGAAGCTCTGTCTTTCTAAGGTATATCTCTCACTTTTGAATGTTATTTAAACTGTCTTCTCTAAAGGCACACATATTCTTTTGAATACACCTGGGCCTACTTCTTCTTTCTGCAGGGACTCTAGATAATACTGATCCCAACAATTCTAATGGCTTACTTTATTATGTATTTTACAAACATGGAAAATGTGCACAGATTGTACAGTATAGGACAAGAAAAACATTATGCATATAAGTCCTAGCTTCAAAAGTAGATTTACCTCTCCTGAGGGGAGTGATCTCATGGGCTGAGATGGATCAGCTCAGCTACCACCTATATCCACATTGGGCCCACCAGAGCATCTACCCCATCTATGCCCTGATGGAGCACATGAAGGGACTGATCCTATGGGTTGACAGCCACAGGATCTCCATGACTGAGGCAAACAGCAAGATAGCCTAAGTAAGTTCCAGTGAGGGTTCAGAAATAATGGTGTGCCAGAGGCCTTGAACGAACCAATGATACCAATGAACATTTGCAAACTGGACCAAAGAGACAAAACAGTATAGCACACCATAGGTCCCAAAGCCACTAGGACAAATGAAGAGGTGTTGGAGAGATGGGAAAGATGGAGAAACAAGGTAGTATTTTTGTTTGTTTTACTTTTAATTGACTAATTTGAGGGTATTTTTTATGGGAGATGCTGCAATGATAAGAAGGAAATATAGATTGTCAGAAGGTGAGCAGATTGGAGTACATGATGTGAAATTCCCAAAGAATGAATAAAGAATTATATTATAAAAAATAAATTCTTTATAGAAATATTCTTTGCTATGGATCACTGTAGCCTTCCTGACTCAGCTCATCTCCCTCACAACTTCTTCAGTCCTTACTTACAAGGCCAATTTATTCAGGGTTCTTCCTTGTTTAGAATCCATTCCAGAGAATTCTAGGATGAGATACAAGTTTCTTAAGCTGAATACTATTTCTCTGGCTGTCAATCATTTTTCACCTCTCTGTAGCTAAACTAGCACCACTGAACTTCTGTCCACTAGACATTCTTGCATATCTACATTCTCAGACTATTCTTCAAGTCTCAATGATTGTATTTACTTTATAATTTTTTAATGAAAAATATTCCATTTGTCTGTGTGTGGACTTGAATCCATTTGACCAGTGTCTATGGGTGCTAGAAGCAAGTGTCAGAATCCTGGAGATGCAGTTACAGATAACTGAGAGCTGCCACTAGGGGGGCGGGAAACTGAACTAAAGTCCTCTGGCAAACAATGTGAACTTTTACCTACTGAGCTGTCTCTCCAGCCCCTTTATATAATACATTGTAAGACTTTTTTTTTTTCAAGGACATTTTGGTTGTTCAAGCAAATTTGTTTATATTAGTTAGTTATCATTTATTTAAACAGGGGATTATGTCTGGCCTCAGAGTCAATGTGTAGACAAAGATGAGTATGAAATGTTGATTTTCCTGTCTCTATCTAGTGAATGTTGAGATTAAAGGCTTGTGGGCCATCAAACCCAGTTTTGTGATTTTGGGAATTCATGCATGTAGGCAATCAGTCTACCAAAGAAAACTGCCCTTGGCCTGTGTAATGATTATTACTAGTAGTATGAACTATAATTGTCAGCTGCACAGAATTTAGAATCACCTGAGGAAGTTGGCCTCTGGCCATTTCTATGGTGGTCATATTGACTGAAGTGGGATGGATTGCCTACCATTGGTGGCACCATTTCCTGGCTGGGATCTTTGACAAATATAAGTAATTGCATACTGCATTAATCCTTTCTTTCTTCCTGGATGTAGACACAATGTGATCAGCTAAACCCCTGCCCCCAACACCATACTTATTACCAAGACTTCCCAGCCATGGTGCATTGAATCTTTTTGGAACTCTAAGCCAAAATAAATTGTGTTGATCAGGGTATTTTGTCACAGCAAATGCAAAAGAAATTATCTTCATTGAAAAATTAATAGGTAGATGGAGATTTTCATTGCTGTGAAAGTGTTTAGGTTCTGTGTATTCAATCTCTGCCCCAACTTTGATAACCATTTATACTTTTAGCCCTCTACAGTTTTGTCTTTTCTAGGATATCATATATCATGTAATTCTGGTCATGTAATATGTAAACTCTTATGTTTACTCCTTTTGCTTATGAACATTCATTTGATGTTCTAACATAGCACTTAATAGATTGATAATTTATTTCTTATATTAGTGCTGAGTAGTATTCTATGACCTAGATGTACCCCATTTGGTTTCTTTTAAAAATTTGACAATTAGTAGTTGGTGTAAAAATCCATATTCAAGTATTTCTTAATGAACATAGGTCTTTACCTCTGTGTGTAAATACTAAGAAATAAGATTGTTGAATTTCATGTTAACAGTATGCTTGGTGTAGTACATAGTCATTGAACTATCATCCAAAGTGTTTTGCTACTTTTATTCCCACTGTAGGAAATAAGTATTTCAACTACCCTACATAAATAACTAATTTCAGTGTAGTCAATATTCCAACTTTAGTGATTCCAGTGTGTATGGTGTGATACTCATTTGTGCTTTAATTAATATGTACTTACATATTTAATTAATATGTAATTACATGTACTAAAGGTCTATCTATGTTCTTTGATGAGATCTTTGATCCTAGTTCAATTATTTTTTCAGTCTTATTGACTTTTAAAAGTTCTTTGTATGTTTTATCAGCTGTGTCTGTTAAAAATGTTTTCCTATTTTTTTATTTATGTTCTCCTTCTCTTGATAGTGTCTTTCATACAGCACACAGCTTTATCTGTAATGACCTCTGGCTCACCAACTGTTTCTTTTATGAAATGAACCTTTAGTGTAATATTTAAAAGTCATCATATATTCCAAGTCACCTAGGCTTTCTCCTATTGGCCTTAAGAGTTTCATAGTGCTATTGGTCATGCTGAGTTTATAGCCTATTTTGAGTTAACTTTTATGCAGAGGGTGAGATCTATGCCTAGGTGTTGCATTTCCCTTTGTTAAAGGCTGTCATTTTAGTTTTGATCCTTGGCCAAAGACTTGTTGATACTGGTATTTATGGAAGAGTCTGCTTCTGAAATATGTATTGTATTCCAATGGCTTATTTCTCTGTTGTTCTACCAATACAATATATACTTGATCTTTACAACAAATTGTAGAAGAGGTGCCTCATTCTATTTGTGCACATCACCATACTCAGATCACCATCCTTAGCTGCCATATGAAACTAAACAGAGTGAGGTAGTTTTCAGACATATTAAACAGGGTAACCATCTTTTATAGTTTTCTTGCTTATAGGAATATGTTTTCCTCTGTATCTGAGGAATCATATGCATGTTCAATCTTGATGTTTCTATATAGGGAATCAGAGCAAGCATCTTGTGTCCTGGAAGCAAACCAAGTCACTATCTTCTATGTCTTCATTATAATCATGTTAGAAATTCCTTACTAGAACATTTTTTTTCATAGCTTGAGTTTCTCATAAATACATGGGATTATCTTCTAAGGCTTAGGTGAGGTATGTTGTATTCTTCATGTCTGAAGAAGTAAAACTTTGTCTTCATGAGTACCAGGGCACACTTGAGGTTCAGTTTCTAGCTTCTGCCCTCAGAAGATACTTTAACAACTACAATGCAGGTTCTTACTTTATGCAGATAGATGTATATGTTGCATTTTCCTATCTGGAAAATATAGTTTTTATTTCTACTGTAGTCACATATTTCTATGTCTCTTTTCCTAACAGGTTTTAACAACGTAAGTACAGCCTAGATTTTATGTATTCAGTAATAATACCTAAGGACCCCAAAACTAAAACTGTAGTAAAGGCTCAGAATTGTTTAGTGGGTAAATTGATACATTTTATAGATACAATATTACTTAATTCAAATGTCACAGGAATTCTCTAGAAAGGTAAATTGCTAGATTGTACTGACACTGTTATGATTTTTAAAGGGCAATTAATCTGTTATCCTTTAAGGGAATGTTTTGTTAACTTTATCTCAAACAGTCCACCCCAGAGGACAGACAACCTATGCCTTAATACACACCTGCTATTCCAAATTGTATTCACTCTACTTCTTAGGAATAGGATCTACACTCTACCTAGATCCCATCACTTAACACACCAAATCTTTTAATTTTGTCATTGTTATGTTTATTTAATTTCAAACTTTTCTGAGCCTAAGCTGCATTTTTCCTGGCACAAATGATTCAGTGCCCATGTTGATTTTACAAAACATAGTTACTATGGCTAACAAAGAGGCCTTAGTGTTTGCTCTTAAGGCTTCAGTGGATTGAATGGGGCACAAATGCATCATTAAGAGAAATCTCAATTACTTAAATTAAAGTGAGTGCAGATGATGACTATATCCAGGAAAACATGCTCTTGGCATTATTTAGGTTACTACTTGGCTAAACACCTGAGTGTCATGGTTTAGCTATGTTGACACATGTCAGGCAGCATTGTCAACAGACATGATACAAATGGCAGAATTTTAAATGTCCATTGTTACTGAGTAGTTTTTACCTAGAGAGGAACTTGCAGTTATCTTTACAGAGAATAAGAAATAGTGAGCCAGGGAGCAAACAGGTACAGGATGTATCTCTTTCAAGAGATGGTGTCACAAACTTTGGACCACCAGTACTGCTAAGGTGCCCCTAGACTTTACATCTGAACCCTACCACTTAGTATCTGACACCAAGCAAGTATCTAAATGTGTCTTGCTTCCACTAAGTGAGAAGAATAGTGAAGCCCTCATCATGTCTGTTCTTTCCAGATATTCAAAATGTTATTCTTCTCAGCATTAGTTCTTTTAGGACCATGGAGGGTATGAGGCAGTACAGGCACAAATCCCTTGAAAGATCGTCTGTGATTTTGAGCCTAAATCATCTATCTGTCAAGAAAAGCTTCATAGTCACCTGCTTAGGGTATACATTTCAAAATCCTAACAAGGAGGAGCTCAACCCTAAACTGAAAGAGAGGCTAAGGTGGCAGAAAGTGCAATATCATAGCTTACTTCTTAACTCAAGAAAGAAAAACACTCATGAATTAAATTGCAGTCAAATTCATCAGGTATTCAGTCATGTGTGTAAATATGTGTTTCTAGGTACGTACCAGGATTCCACTGATTGGCTTAAAGGTATGTTACCAGCCAGTGATTCTTGCTATGCCGTGTCAATATAGGACTTGAATTACAAAATCTAAAATCGAGACCTTGCCTTTGTCACATCTTTCATCCAGCTCTCTGAGTTTTCCCGCTCCTGTGACCTGCCTGACCAGTCCTTGACATCACATCACAAAATGACAAATCCTAGAAAGAACTAGGGAATGTACTAGGGCAAAAATAAAGCTGTTATTTCTTTTCTAGTCAGTGTAAGAACTCAGACATTAGTGATGATTTAAGAGTCGTCATGTGATTTATATCCCTGCTTACGTACAGTTAGTAAGTATTCCATGCAGATTATTTTTGAGTTTTTCGTGCATAGAAATATACTCACTAATATCATTTTTTTGCTCTAGTGTAGATTTTTTCCCTCACTGAGCTATACTGTGTCAGCCACACTGATACTTTATTTTATATGGAGTTATTTATTGGGTCATTCAAATTTTACATTATAAGTCCTTTATAGTGCTTTCCTTCTGTGTGTGATGTGTGGATAGTATGTGTATGTTGTACAGGTGTGAGTCCTCATACCACTGAGTTTCCATAGAAGCCAGAGCACAAGCATTAGTGTTCTTCTCTTCCACTTTGTTTAGAGGCATACTGCCTGTGATGTTAGCCTCTGCATATGTCAGGGCTATTTGCATCCTTCAGGGGATGCTCATGTTTCTGCCTCTTATCTTTCCATGGGAACACCAGGATTGCACATGTGTGCTCCTTTACCCACTATTACACACACTGTGGGGATTTGAACTCAGGTCCACATGCTTTAGTGCCAAGCTTACCCCCTTAGACTTCTCCCCACTCCTTTTTACTGCTGTCTAACAAAGAATCAAAAAAACACACATAGCATTCCCTCAAATGGTTAAAATCACCAGATCATTTTGCTGGTAGCATATTATTAAATAAATTTTTAAATATTTGCATTATGCATTTTCAAATTCATAAGTATCATAAAGTAGTTACTATGGGATAAAAATATACCAGTAGCATTAAACCTTTTATAATCTCTATTGAATTTAGATTGAATAATTTTCAGTAAGGAAGAGAGGCACGCAGATATGTAGTGTGTGCTTTCTGTCACAAAACTTCTAGTTCTGTGGATGATAAATTTGTAAGAGTAAGGCTTTGGAGGTATGGCAAATATCTTCCAAGGATGAGAAATCTCTGGATAAACTTTATTCAACAGCAAGTTAGCTTGGGTATAATTTTTAATTACTGTATTACTTGTTTATGAAAGTGGCCATATATAAAACAATAAATTTTACTTGTTAACATGCCTGATGCAAAATTGCTACTTTTATTAAGGTAACCTCTATAGTGAAGTGTGATTATGTGCACACGCAGTGAAAAACAGCAACAAGATGCAGGTCATCTTGTAACTAAAAATAAACTAAGGTAATCCTAGAAAGTTAAGAGCAAATTAAAATGCACAGATTGGTAAAAATTCATGTGTGTGTATGTGTGTGAGTGTGTGTTTGTATACATGTATATATATGTGTGTGTGTATGTGTATATGTGTGTGTGTGTATGTATGTGTAAGTGTGTGTGTGTGATTATCAAGCACCCCAGAGAATTGCAATTGCATGAGTTGGGAACACACTTGACCATGAATGGGCAAAGCTAGAATGATTACCAACTAAATTATAGCAGTCCATTTTAAAGTTTATATAAAAATAACATGTAAATATAATAAAGCATAAAAATCATGAGTAAAACTTTTAGCAAAATTGACATAGGAAAAATAGATGGATAATGCAAGAGACTATGATGGAAAGTCCAGTTAGGCCCAAATATATGGGAATATTTAGTGGATGACAGAAAAAAATTTAAATTTTAGAAAAAATATAAATTATCCAGTAAATACTTCGATGTCAAAATTTAAACTTTAGAAAACCACTACTGGAAATCTCATACTTTAATCTATTGTAGCCCATATAAACTAGTTTGAGTATAAAATGTATGAAATAGCAAAAATAAATTATTATTAAACCATTACTATTTTGGCACAGAGAATTTTGAATATACAGTAAAGTTGCACATATATGCATATATATATATATATGATCCAAATAATTACAGTAACAAACAAAAGGAACAACATCAAGACATGAAAATAATAAGATTTGGAAAACCAATAACATGAAAATTAAAACTTCAAGCATATAGAATATTTTATTTATCGGATTTGTAAAGTGGTTTAAAATGATTTTAATATTTGTTTTCCAGCTATAGACTGACAAGACAACAAGAAGTGGTTTTACAAAACCAGTCATTGTATGTCACTCTGGCTAATAACTGCACTTCCATAACTCTGTATCAAGACATTGGTCAGAGATCTATGAAGTTAAGATCTGATACAATGATTTTTCTTGCTTGTGCAAGATTGTTAGTAATCAAAATCTTACAAATAGGTCATTTAATTTCCACAATGCACAATGGCCATTAAACTCAACATTATGTGTCCACTAGAATGACAGAGTAGAAAACTATGTTCTAGAAAAATATTCACAACCTTCATGTAAAACTTTATTAATCAATAAAACACAAAGCTCATTAAGTGCAGACCTACAGGCTGAGTCAGACTGTGAATGTGCTCTTCTGTGTTGTTTGAATCTCCTGACTATGAGCCACTGTTTGCAACCGAGAAAGCACACGTGAAGATGAAAGTTCCTACTGCTATTTTATCATTCTAACTCGCTCACAATTCTGTCTCTAGAGGGAACAACTTCTTTTCTGTAACTGTGTAAGTCCTACTAGCCACTCAATATAAACAAGCTCCCTTGCATCAGAGTGGATATTTCAGTTCCCAGCTTCATACAGTGGAACAATGCATTTACTAAACATGAGTGTGAGTATGCACATTACACACTATGTGTAGGAGGATAAAATAGACTCCAGCAGGATTCAGAATTCACAATCACTTTTAACTGTGCTTTGTGGCCCTTGACCACAACAAATAAACCAACACTGTTTCTGAGTATCCCCCAACTTTGTTACAAGCAAGTATCTACTTAGTACTCATGCTAAATGGATAGCTCTGTGGCTCAGGTATCAATGATGCTAAATTCATTTCTTTTCTTCTTCATTAGTTTGCCCAAGGTTATAATCTGAAAATCAGACAAAAAAAAAATTGTGATCAAACTCATCGTTTTAATTTAAAGATAAGAGCACATCATTTTTTTTCTTTTTAGCAGACAAATGGTAGCACTGAATTTTGCTCAGCAATATAAAATATAATGCACAAGTAGGTTTCGTCTCATCTGTTCTTTGGGATTTTTGTTTAGATTTCAGATTTCCATGGGAATTGTCAAAATAGCCTTCCCTACACTTTGCAGATGGTGTGCTTCTTCCACACAGTCACTCCAGGAGGCTTTCCTTCATTCCACTCTCCTTGCAAAGCTGCTTCAGCCGTGATTATCATGATTCTGTAAAAGAGGATGTAATTCGTTGGATGACTATTTTGAGCTTGTCCACTAAATAAGTTCAGGATGAAGTCATTGGCGCAGAGGTGTCAGTTAATTGCAGAGGCAGACAGCAGAGAGAACACCCTTACCCCAAGGACAAGTCTCTGCTGTGACATTCCAGAGAATACACAAATGAGCTTGCAAAGTAAATTGCCTTCCTCCTCCAATATATGATCCCCTTCTCCTGTGCTGAAGTCACATTTTAATGAGTTGGCAGGTAAACACACGAGCACAGTTGGGAGAATTAGTTCATGCTTGCACGTTTTCAATACTGAGAGTGAAATGAAGATGCAGATACCAATTTGAATCTAATTTTCAACCTTCCATGGATGAAGGGTCACAGAAGGAAGTTGAGAGGCACCAGGATACTGGGGGGTAGGGGTAGAAGGCATTCAGACCAAAAAACAAAACAAATAACAACAACAAAGAAGAAGAAAAAAATCAAAAAGTAGGAGGCCAGCAAAGCCCACATGACTTAGATACAAGGGGGAGGGAGTTGTTTTCTATTGTGGGCACTCAGGTTATTGGTTATGCTATTTGGGAAAACTCAGGTCTCAGGGAAACATGGGGACTGCCACCCAGACCCCTCTGCCAGCACCAGATGGAGCCTAGGAAAACTATGCAAAAGTATAGCTTAAGAAATTTTCAGAGCCAAGAGGTGTGCAAGAGTCAGAAGTTCTCACTGCTCTGGAGACTAGAAATCCAGGCAGGGAGTTGAAATCTCATCTCAGTCACGAGGGCACAGGCAGTTTACCATCACAGACACCTTCGCTTTTCTGGAGTTTTAAACCAGCAGTACTGTTTAAAAACAAATCTATCTGTGTGAGAAGTGGAGAGGTGGTGTGGGTGGACAATGTGTCTACTGTCAATCTTCTTGAAGAAGACAAGGACTAAGTATTTTATTTTTATTTTTAAGTAGTTTTAAAATAAAATAAAAACTCTCCTGGATTAGTGACCCAAGGAAGGGTCTTAAACTGAAAGAAGAAAACACACTTAAACACACCATACATACACACATACACATATATACACACACATATACACACACACATACACACACACACACATACATACACATACATACACACACCATTCACACACATATACACACACACATACGTACACCCATATACACACATACACACACACACACATACATGCATACATCATACACACAGCATCCCAGGAAGAGAAGCAAACAGGACCCAGATATCAGTTAGATAAGACAGTGAATGCTTTACACAACATAAAAGGCAGCAGGAAGGTGTCCCACATTCTACCACTGGGCTGTTTTTATGCAGCAGTAACATGCCATAACTTTGAAGGAAAATCCTCAAGTCAACAATCTGGTCATTTGAGACTGATTATTATTCCACTGTGTATGTTTCTTTAATCCAGTCATTACATTGGCCTCTGAACATTATTGATTACCTACATCCTCCCCTTTTGTGTGTTCATTCCCTTTTTGTTTTGTAGTCTAAACATGGAAATCATTTGTTATCCTTAATAGCATTGCTCAGGACTCATCATCCTTCAGAAACGTACTGATGGTCAAACAGAAGCCATTCATTGTGGTGGGAATGTTCCGTCTGTATGCTGTAAATAAAAGAACTGTTTTGTTCTGTGTCAGGTGCCATAGAAGTAGGTGGAGGAATCGGGATAGGCAGGAAATCAGAGACATGTGGAGAAGGGCAGAGTTAAGAAAGACTCCATCCAGCTGCCAAAGAAGAAAGATGTAAGGGGTCCAGGAGAGGCACGGCCATGACCACATGGCCAGGTAGATTAATGGAAAGATGAAAGAGCTAGCTAGTAATGTGCCTGAGACATAGATCAAACAGGATGAAATTATAATAAGCATCTGAATCATTTTGTGGGGGAGGGGAGAGCAGCCAAGGGCAGATCTGAACCTCTGGCCCATATGGGTCGCAAACTTTTTGTAACAATTCACTGGTCTTATGTAAGATAAGCAACTAACAGTGTAGTTAAGAACCCAGTGCTTACAGTGGCATGATCAGGCAAGGATGGATCCACTTTATGGATAACATGATTGAACAGACAGCCATTATTAGCCAATTATAAACAGGTAGAGATTTGGATAATAAATGGGGATTATCTGTATATAAGAGTTTATGACTTCATGAAATCTTTTATTAGCTGGAATGAATAGACTTGAGTTATAGAATCTACTACAATTTAGGAAAATCAATAGTAAACTATCTAAAGTAAAGAAAATTATGAAAACTTCTCAAACAGATCTACTACACAGTGACAGTGTTGGATACTGAGAAACACTCTCTTCAGAGTTTTAATACTGACCTAGCTACAGCCAATTTCTAACTAAGCCTTGGGTCTCACTCAGATCTTCAAATTTTTCATAATCTACCTTATGTTTCAGAAAGCACTGAGACCAAATATGTTCATTTGATTTGATATATTTACTTATTCAGTGGCTTTGAATTGTTCCCAGGGTTTTGAATAAACTAAAGAAATAGTGTACTACTGATCTACACCCCCATGCCTAAATCAAATTTTTTAAATGTTTCCCTTAAATTTCTCTTCAAATTTTATTTTTCAGCTTTGCTTTAATCTTGATGATAAAACATGATTATTTCTGGTCACTTGAATTTTTTAAAAAATTCATTCCAATCTTACATACCATAATCCAGATAATCAGAGACACCTTTGATGATTTTTTTTATCATTCTCCAACTTTATATATCTGCACTTTACTGAAGGCAATTTGTAATTTTCCAAATCATTTAACCTCAGCATATGAAAATGTTGTTCAGGTTCCATAAATCCATTGAATCTTGTAAAGTAACTGCTCCAGGGTTTATTTTCAGAAGGCTTGTGCAATTCATAGAAAGAATGGAAGAGCCAGATATTTCAGTGACTCTCAAATCTTTATTTTCAGGCATGGTTTGGGGAATTTTAGGATGTACTGGATATTGTGACAACCATCTTAAAAGATCTTCCTGCCCCGCCCCACACTGTGCCTGTTCAGATGGGGTGTTTCTCTGATCTAGCCACCTACTTCTCCATTTAGATAAGAACCAGTCACTGTGACTTTACTACTTTAGATCTTGCTTAAAGAGGTCAGCCTAGTGTGTGTGTTTTATTTAACTAATAATACCTAAAAGAATAAAAGGAAGAACACTGAGTAAAGCAGATCAAACTGTTGACTTTCAGCTTTACAACAGGCTTTGAAATCAACCTAACAGGAGAAAAGCTAAAGGCAAGCTGCTTACAAGTCAGGTTCCTAAATGTAGACACAGAACCAGGGATGGTTTAGCATAAAGAACAAAAGCTAAGATAGTATCTACCCTTGCACAAGACCAAACCAACCAAAATTTCAGCAGAAACAGAGGAGGATCTCAGGATGCCCTCCACCAGTGGAGAGTTGAGGGAGGGAGAATTTTTCTTCTTAGGGATTGTGGCCCTGGTAGGTTTCATAAATTTCAGTTGATGACACCAGATCCTTGTACAACTGGACAACACTAAAAGGATCTAGTGACTTATAAATAAATGACTAGATAAGAAAGGAAAGAATAGAAATAGAGAAAGAAACAAAGAAAGGTAGATGTGTGGGGTGAGACGGAGAGGAGTTAGGAAAACAACGGGTGTGTGTGAATATAATCGTATTTCATTGTATAAACTATGCAATTCTCAATAGTATAAAAACGGTCTCCTGTTGAGTCTTCTTGAAAACATTTGCATAAAAATTCCCATTTTCATGGCCATTGATGAATCATACACGAAGACAGACTGAGATTAAGATGGGCACTATCTTTGGGCACAGTCCAGCTGCTGATGGAGATTCTCAGTCTAAAAAAACTGGTACTTAATCAGTATCTCTCCTCTTCTACTGAAAGTCAGCTTTGATGGAGTTGTAGTTTTTGAGTTCTAGGATCATAAGGCTATACCTCTTGTCCTGGCCAGTTAATGTTTTGAAAGCATTGGGTCATAAACAAAGTTAGGTTTCTTACACTTATCGTGGAAGAATAGAAGGGCAGCTGAAATTTATGGAGTCTATGAAGTGGCATAAAACAAAGGCATTTCATAGATGCCACATGAGCTAAAGAGGGCAGACAATGAATGGACACTGAAGACAAAGACTTGGATAAAGAGATTGGAACTGTCGACAGAAATGAATGGAAGAAACGTCCTGAGGCTGCCTCATCCCTTCCAACATCAATGTCATTAGGGTTGATATTCTTTATGTCATTTGATCCAAGGTCTTTTCTTCCACTTAGTAAAACTCCCAAATTAAATGTTTTTTTAAAAAGTTGCTTTGTTGAAAACAGCACCTACAATGATACACAAAATGTGACTTCCAAGTTAATTTATGCATATTCATAAATCATGCTCTGAGCCCCATACTTGAATGAAAATTTTGGTGTATTCTCATTTGGTAGCTGGGAAGGAAGAATTATTCTTCACTGGTGATATGGACAAAGACAGCTTTTATAAAGTGTTAGGGATTGATGTAAATTTGTAAGAGGCCAAATGTTTTTCTTAGTGCCTTAGAAAGAATATCTTTTCTGAGAGAATGTAGCTTTAAGCTAAAATACGGTACGATCATTAAATAATCTTTCTTGGATCTACGAGTTTAGTTTTTAAAGGAGGATCAGTGTCATAGCCTTAAGGCCTCTTGATCAAGAAGATATTTGTTATTAATTTTTATAGGATCAAACCCATATGCTTGGCATGAGAGTGGATTTTTTGAATCCTATGTGTAATGGAAGCAAATAAGAAAATAAAACATTGAATTAACTCATAACAAAAAATATTCAGATTGTTTACTTACGTTCTTGGAGCAATACAGAGTGCATGCTTGGTTTCTTTATATTACTTCTTTCTGTTATTCTACACTTGCTTATTAGTAGCACCTGTTAAATTATAATCAATTTAATCATAGTGACTGAGCACCTGCAAGGAGCCTCCTGCATTATGTTCCTATAAAGAACTGTGAATGATACATTTTATTTTTTACACCTATTAAATCAATTCTATATGAAAGGGGCTTCAACAGATCACATACCTGGAGAAGAAAAGAGACAAGCTTCTTTTAGGTTTTTCTAAGCTAAAGCTCTACCTACCACATCCACAAGCACATCACAGTCATCTATAAATAGTAATTACCGGAAGAAAAGTTGTGTCAAACTTACAAAGTGAGAAGTCAGTCTTTGCTGGCCCCTCCCTTAGCTAGATAACCAAGACCTTCTCTACTGTCTCCTTCAAAACGAAAGGGGCACTAGACCCATGATGTTCTTCATGTCTGGTTATTACTTATCAAAGGCCACAGTGAGACCCGAAATTTCCCTTTCTTTTTAAATTTATTTATTTATAAAATAAAGTCCTTTTTTTATGTATCCCCTTGCTTTCCCTCCCTACCCTTTCCCAATCCCTCCCAGTCAGCCTTCAGCCTCCCTCCTCTCTATCCTCAAATCACCTCCCCAGAAATGGCAAGAAGTCCCAAGGTGGATCAGCTCGGCATCCACTCGAGGCAGGTCCAATTTCCTCATCCTAATATCAAGACTGGGCTAGGTGTTCCTCTGGAGGGAATGGGCTTTGAAGTGCCTGTCTACATACAGAAACACAGTCTGATTCCTCCCCTCGAGGCTCCACATACTGCCCATGTCAATGGATCGTAGCCTATCCTTGGAGGGCCTAGTTCCTTTTCTCGAAGGTTCCCCAGTGGCTGTTCTTAATTCAGTGAGCTCCCCAGAGCACCAGCCAGTCATCACTGTGGGAATTTTCCTCATAAGCCTTATCCCCTTGCTCATATAGACTCTCCTCCCCCTGCTCTTAGTTAGACCAGGAGCTCAGCCCAGTGCTCAGCTACGTATCTCTGCCTCTACCTCTATTCATTCATTGTTGGATCTAAGTTCTGTGATAGCCTATGCTGGAGAGGGTGCAGAGCAAAAGGAAGACTTCTCCATTGTTTGTGAGAGTGTAAATTTGTTCTGCCACTATGAAATGCAGTATGACGGTTCCTCAGAAAACTGGGAATCAATCTCCCTCAAGGACCCAGCATTACTACTACTGGGCATATACCCAAAGGATGCACACTCGCACTCCAAAGGCATTAGCTCAACTATGTTCATAGCAGCATTATTCGTAATAGCAAGAACTTGGAAACAACCTAGATGTCTGTCCATCAACTGACGAATGAATTAACAAACTGTGGTACATCTACACAATGGAGTAATACTCAGCAGTAAAAATAAAATAAAATGAGAGAGAGAGAGAGAGAGAGAGAGAGAGAGAGAGAGAGAGAGAGAGAGAGAAAGAGAGAGAGAGAGAAATGATATCCTAAAATTTGCAGGCAAATGGAAGGATTGAGTGAGGTATCACAACCCCAGAAAAATAAGCATGAGATGTACTCACTCATTAGTGGATGTCAGACCAAAAGCAAAGAACACAACTCCTTATGTTGACCAGGCTGGCCTTGAAATAATCACAGATACATGCCTGCCTTTGCCTCATGTATGGTGGGATTAAAGGTGTGTACAATTATTCCTTGCATAAACTGCTCAATGTTAGCAACCATTTGCTACATGGCATGGTGGAGATGAAGGCAAATAAATTCTGCTTGGCCTATTTCCAAGCCCAGATGGTACACTTCAAGAAGACAGGTGTCATTTCTGTCATATCTTTCATACTGGGCTCAATCAACACAAAAGTTCTCTCTTAGAAAAAGGTGAAAGTTAAGATTTTGTACTTACAAAGCTCAGGTTTCAAGAAAGACATGATGTCAAAGAATGTTTGGAGAGACAGGAGGGGAAGGGGGCTGGGAGTTCAGTTTAATGGATCAGCTCTTAGGATGCATAAGACCCTGGCTTCAATCCTCAGTACTATAAAAATAAATAGAACAAACAAGCAAGCAGAATCTGCAGGCAAAGGAGGTGGGGGCCAGGAACTCTTAAATATTTAAATGGTTTTTAAGGTGAAAAGAAAGGGGAGGGCCTCAGAGATGAAAAGGTTGGGGGAACTTGGGATTACACACCATATTCCATACATTTAATAATAATGTGATTCCCCAGCTTCATTCAAAAGAAATGACTTTATTTCAGGCACATAGGAGAGGTGACAATTTTGGTTTCAAACACAAAGTCCTTCCTTCTTTCTGAGAAACTTGCTTTCTATTTGGACTGTAATTGGTGCTTTAGATACACAATCTTCGCTGACTCAAGACATCTTTTTCTGTTCCTTCTTCATTCGAGTCGCCATTCAATCATTTAGTAAGAAACTTTAATCCTCACGATGCTCTGGGGTTTCAAACTGTTGTGAGATAACACTGTGGTCATTTGCCTGAGCTCTAGAAATAGGCTGTAATCAGGCTCTAGGGAAACAATCATTTTGTGTTTCGATTGGAAACAATAAAAATAGTTGCTGCCCATTACTTTGTATACTTCATTACTATTTTATTTTTATAGCCCCGTTGACTCTGGTATGAATCAGAAGGCTCCGAGGCAGGTGCCTTTTGTGTCATTGAAAAGTGGGAAGATCCAAAGTTTGGATCTTTTGGAGGTAAATGCATTTTTTTCTGGACTCCACACAGCTACATTCTAGAGACTTCATCCAGAAGAATGATAATTCTTGCCGCACACTCCTGTGTTTCAGTTATTAATAACCATTAAACCACGTCTGTAAAACAGCATCTACTCATTTGTACTTTTTATAGAAATGTGAATTTTTATGGAAAGAGTAATATGTGAAATGGATGAGTAGAGTTTTCTTTCTCTCCATAAATCATGTACCCTGACACACTTATAATAAATGTATTCCTAAGTACTATTAAGTGTCGTACTCTCTACCCAGTTATTGCAAATTGTGCTGTCTGCATTTTCTATTAAACTCACAGGTAATTTCATTGTGTGTGCACCGTTTACTCTGTGCAGTTTCTGATAATATCCATCCATTTCCTGGTTGCCATCATACTATCATAATACTCCTTAATCAAATTCCCTCCTGTCTCCCAATGTGTGTGTCCTTGACCTATAACCCAAAGCTGCGTGTTCACACATTGCTCTATCTCATCTCCCAGTAGAAGGCATTGACACCCTGGAAAAGTCACCCTCAAGTGTATGTTGTTTGGAATTGCCCAGGTTTTTGAGAACAACAGTTTTCATTCTAGAATGTTCTATCAGGCTTATAATGAGCCTCAATTCCTCTGCAAATTTGATTTGCATTTTTAATTTAAAGCAATGAATTAACTTATTTAGTGTTATTAAACTAGCATCCTGCCAACTTCAGGGGAAAAAAATCTTACAAAAACAAAATTTAAAAAACCAGTTTATACAATTCCAGCTTCTTAAGACAGAGAGAAAGGCAGAGATTACAGCTATGAAATCCCAGGCAACTTCCCACAGCTCTGCAGCCACTGGTTCATTTCCTCTGTTCTTCCTGAAGGAGTCATAACCACCGTTACATGCAGAGTATTCTCTGATTGGATGTTTGATCTGGACCAAACCGTGTAGTACATGTTTCATGCTGTAGCTTTAGGCCTATGCATTTTACTATAAATGAATTGCTCTTTCTTGAAAAAGAGAGGAAAAAAATTATAAAACAATGGCCCTCATCTGTGTCAGAGATCAGTTGAATTCATTGCAAAGGGGATGGAAGCCAATGTGCTTATCCACATAAGATAGGCTTTTCAAAAGCTAAAAGCCTGATCATTCCCTGGCTTCGTTGTGCTTATGTATGGCCAGACCCCTTTTGTTTTTGGCAGGAAGAACACTGTGTGTGAATAATAACTAAACTATGACATGCATGAAGTGGGGAAGCTAGGATCCTAGTAAAGCCACGGCGGCTGCCTCTCTCCCCTGTTAGCCATGACATTTTTCTAGGCTAAGTGGTGTTTACAGTGTGTTTTGAAGAAGGAAATAGATAGCATGGCTGACATGGACTGGAAGCCTGTCCCAGAATCACTAAGAATAGTATTACATTTGACAGGCAGCCAGAACAGCCATGGCGCATTTACCCTGCAGTAAGCTTGTGCATAATCCTGATGTTTTCCACATTGAAAGAATTCATGAATTCTATGTGTACTGACGGGAGGATCAGAAGGCTGGTTCAGCTACTTTCACTCTTCTGTCAATCGCTTTAAAAAAAAAAAAAAAAAAAAAAAAACAAAGTATAAAATATGCATAGATCTTAAAGGAACAGCAGCTTGAAACTGTAGAAATGTTTTCAGGCATTTTTTTTTTAACTGAAATTTTTATGTAATGCATATCTAGCAAAGTATGCCATTTTGTGCTATAGTTTCCTAAATGGGGGAAAAAAAATCACACATTTTGTCGAGAATATCTTTGAGACATTACATTTTAAATAACACGGCAATTTAGTGTGGGTAAATAAATGTGTGGGAGTCTTCTTTTGTGTTTCTGAACTTTCAAGTTTTCAGGTTCAAAGTCCAGGAGCAGTGGCCCAAAACCACTAAATCACACTTCCCTGAGGGGGAAAAAAGGGTCATGGTGCTTAATCTGGAGAACAGCATGGAAAAAAAAAAAAAAAAAAGGCAGCATCGAGGCATCGTGAACGAGAGAAAGAAAAGGAAGGGAGAAGAGCGGAGGATATTTAAGGGAGAGATACCAAGGAGCCTTCTATATTTATTTCACTCCATTCTGGCCCAACCTTCCTCCCAGATCCTTAAGCATTGGTACCTGGGCCCACATCTACCCAGCTTCGTAGGTAGCCAATGAGCCTCTTCGGTAGTCTGTGTGTCTCCTAGATTAGAAATCCCTTGAGGCGTCCTCTATTAAGATCTCCATCTATTATATTTATGGTTGTGAGCCTAGCCTTGCATTTCCACCCTTGATAAGCCATGCTTATGATAATTATCCTCTGTATAGTTATTGTTAACTCTTCGGCATTTTTAAATTCTTTTTACTGTTTTTTTTGATAAATACAAAATAAAGAAGGAAAAAGAAAAAAAAAGAACAAAGCAAAACAAAACAAAAAAAAAAGATCTCCATCTCTCTCTTTTTTCTCCCTCGTTGTTGTTCCGACGAGAACATGCCCTATTTTCTTTGGGTTCCCATTCGCTCTTCACTTCCACCCCCACAGCCTCTGACGCCATTTGAAGACCTGTTCATACCAGTGCTTCAGAAGAGATTCTGGAACAAAGAGAATCGGGGTACACTCCTCCCTGTGCCCATCACCACTGCAACTGCTGTTACACTGAGATGCAGGAGTTGGTGGGGAAGGACGGGGACACAAACTGACTCACAATGACTTGGCTCAAAGGAAAATCAGATCAAGAGGGAAATGAGTGGAAATGCAGCCGTTGTCAATGCAACCCCGTTCCAACTCCCAGGAGGAAGAGTATGGACACAGCCAGTTCTGAAGGACAGACTGCTTCATGACTCATCAACCCATAAAAGTTAACAACATGTAAAGTTAAAAACAAGCCATGTCATACTCAGTTGCATTAATATTAAACTGTGTGAAACACATTTCTCAGAGAACAGGGGCTTTGATCCCCAACACTTCTTGGAGTAAATGACTCCTTAGTCCCCACCCCACCCCCCATTTATTTTTCTTCAGTTTAGTCGGTCTTTAACAATGTTGATGGCAAAAAGCATGCCCAATGTCAGAATTTATGCTATTCATTAATTAGTGGAATTAAATGAGGGTTACAAACACCTAAAACAAATTATGGATCCCACCACAATAATTATCCCTTCCATTTCAGGAAGTAAAAATCACATTTGTAATATCATTTATTAGATTACCATACAGCATATTGGCTGATAAATACTGCAAAGCAATGAAAATAAATAAAATTCACTTGCATTTTAATTCACGACAACCCAGTACAAGAATAGTGCACCTCATTCTTGAGACAGGAAACTAAGTTTTCCATTTATCACTTGCTAACCATGCAGTGGGTACAGCCTCTTCTCTGTGACCTTCTGATGCTTTCTGTATTGTCCCAACAAGCAACCTTATTTCAGATTTTCTACAATAGTATTTTCTGGTGAAAGCCCTGTGTATGATTTAATATTGTTAGGACAAACTTTTAAGCATTTCAGAACATACTTATCATATTTCATATATCCTAAAAGTTGACAGGGGTCAGTCATGAAAATGTTCCTGACATTGTGCTTTCCTACTTTGCTCTTGAATGCGTAACTTCTTTCTTCTGCAATTCTTCTTCTTCCTCCTCCTTCTTCTCTCTCTCTCTCTCTCTCTCTCTCTCTCTCTCTCTCTCTCTCTCTCTCTCTCTCTCTCTCTCTCTCTTTCCATTATTCTAAAGAACTTGGAGTGTTCAGTTTCCAGGCCAAGGTGGGACATAGTAAAACTAAGCAGAGGATAGGTGTCAGATAGACCTGAATGTAAATGGGGCACTAATACTCCACACCTCTGTCCAATGTCAACTTTACAAATAGAAAAGTAAGATTAATACTTTTTAGGCTCATAAATTTTTTATGAAATAATGAATAAAACCTTGCAATACTTAGGCTGCTCCTTACACATTGATCAATTTATGTAGCTCATTTGACCTTGGACACAGTTTTGAAAGTGCTTCTACAACAGGTGTGCTGCCCTACCAGGCATAAGTCTTATTTATATTATCTAATTCTCCACTCTTGTCTAGTGCATATCAGAATTTATTTTTATAACTGTAATTGATTTTCTCTATAACAATTCAAAAAATTGGTGTCAATATTGAGAACTGTAGTGTCTCTGAGTGGATGTGAGTGAATTGTGAGGAAGGCAATTTTCAATTCATTTGGGGATACACTGGCTGTGAAGTGCATGTGTGTGTGTGTGTGTGTGTGTGTGTGTGTGTGTGTGTGTGTACCTTTGTGTTGGAAATCTAGGTCTTTCACATGTTATGCAGGCACTCTAGAACTGAACCATCTCTGCCTCCCCACCATTTTTGGTGATATAATTTTGTAGTGACTAATTTTAGGAAAATTTTTAGGGCTATAAGTGCCAAATTTTTATATGTCAAGCCCCACTTACTAATTCCAAGCTTTAATATCAGCATATCCCCTCAAAGATGCAGTACTGGTCTACACATCATGCTCACATTTTGTATAAATCAATAACCCAGCTTGATATCTGGACACCATACTTAATGTTTGCAAATGGTTTTGACTGATGGGAGTATTTTTAGAAAAGCAGTGGTTATTAATTTGTAACAGAGTCCACATAGAGTGCAACTAGATGGAATTTCAAGTAATTTTACTCTTTGATCCTTTGATCAATATGTGTCATAAAAACACCAGCCTCCCCAGAACTTGCTTTGAAGAGTAATTATGCTCACAATATGCTAATTGTTCTTTTGATGATTTTCTTGGTAACACTGTTGTTGACAGTTTGATTTCATCAATAATGAGAATTTATTACTTCTCCCATTCCACTCTACCACATATCTTCCCATTCATACATAGCTCAAACACACATACACTCTTCCTTTTCTGTTAGCTATTATGAAAGATCACGAGAGGTGATTAATCTATAGCTGCTTGGCAGATTTAAATATTTAACAGCACATGTCTAATGCTTAGCATTTATAGCATTCAGGTACATAATATCACTTTAGTCCTTTCTACAATGCTTAAAGAAAAAGAGAAAATAAATTTCATTGAATTTTAGCAGCCAACTCAGAAATGCATGGCTAATAATTTAAAAATGATGTGAGTATCCAAACTTTGTAAAGAAAACATAGAACCATATATGTTTCTCTCTGATATGTACACACAGGAACAAGATGAATAAAAGTTTTCTTCTAATGCTTTCAAAATACATCCAGAACATTGGTAGAAACTGAATTATAGAATACCACATTACACATTTACCATATATTTTGAAGTTCATCCACACTGTGAAGAAATCATCTTCAATTGTGAAGTAAACTTAATGCTTTAATGACATTAGATATTGTGGGAGCAGAAGTAATGAGTGGTTAGTGGAAGCCAGTTGCTACCTATTACAAAAGAAAAACAACCCCTCATAGTGTGTATGTCCTGTTGGAAGAAAGGAAGCCTGTTACATGTACTTGCTTCTAAGTGACATGTCTTCCATTTTGACATCAGCATTGTCATAGCCTAATAGGGTATGAAAATTCCTGAGGTGCAATAGTGGCTGTAGTAACCATAACATAAAGTTTCCAGTGTTCAGCATGGATAAAGTTCTCAGATTCACTAAACAATCTACCTTAACTAGCTACCACTAGACATCATTATATTGCTACTTAGTAATTTCTCATTAATATCAATTCTTTAAGAAGAGAAGCAAAGGGAGGTTATCACAAAAAGTATGAAGTAAGGTGCTGATTTTAGTTGTAAATTGTCTACTCATTGTCCTACTGACAAAGAAGTTCCTTAAATTCTTATTATCTCAACTTTCTTCTTTCAACAAGTGAGATGAAGCAGTCTACTACAAATATTTTCTGTAGCCCTTAATACTTAGTGAGAAAACAGTCATCTGAGAGACCTAAGGCTGCATTTTCTTTTACTATTTTTATTTGAAAGCAATTCATAACACTTATAAACAGGAAAAAAGAAAAGGAAAAAATGTATCATGCCACTCACTGATTTGAGGTATGATGCTCTATCACTTTCTGGAGCCTTCTGAGCCATAGTTTTGTCTTTGACAAAACAAAAGGTTTGTCAAAGAATAGTTAAGCAATAGATTTAACATGGCTTAAAAGAAAAAATATATTTGGAAAATTGGTATATTTTTTTATCAATAGTCAGTGATCTCACGGTATAGAATTTTAGCAATTCAGGAGCTAAGTGAAAATGATTACAATTTTAAAACAGAATTGGGAGAAACAAATTTACTTTGGTTAGGTTCACTGGCTAGTATATTGTCATTTTTATCAGTACCATCATCAATATTAATAAGTAAAGGGCTCAAACTGCCAGAAGGAAAGGTGTTCTTGACTATAGAAGTTACACATACAGTTTTATGTTCTATTCCAATATTTTCATCCCTTGCTGGTTTATTAATTTTTATTCCAAGGCAGCAATCATCTGGTTGTTTTGGAAAGTTTTATCTATAAATTTGGTTTAGTCAGCTCAACTCATAAAGAATTGATGAAAACAAACAGGCAGATAAACGGATAATACTATTATCTATATATGGAGTCACTTGTGATATTATTGGATCATAAACTCATTGCCAACCATTAAGAAAATTTTCAACCTTTCATCTAAATTCTTTGTCTTCTGGGTAGGTTATACAGGGCACAGTAAATATTCAGGATACAGAAGAATGACTGGGAACTTTTCCAAAAGGAAGGAATCTGATGTGTTTGAAGTAATGTTTGTATTACAGTTGTTAACTTCATTCTATTTCTCTGCAGGTTTAAATGTTTATTTGGACACTTGGCTACTGAACACAAAATGAATAACTCAACAAACTCATCTAACAATGGCTTGGCTATTACTAGTCCTTACAAGACATTTGAAGTGGTATTTATTGTCCTTGTGGCTGGATCCCTCAGTCTGGTGACCATCATTGGGAACATTCTGGTCATGGTTTCCATTAAAGTCAACCGCCACCTCCAGACAGTCAACAATTACTTCTTATTCAGCCTTGCTTGTGCTGACCTCATCATAGGTGTTTTCTCCATGAACTTGTATACCCTATATACTGTGATTGGGTACTGGCCTTTGGGACCTGTAGTATGTGACCTTTGGTTAGCCTTGGACTACGTGGTCAGCAATGCCTCTGTTATGAATTTGCTCATCATCAGCTTCGATAGGTACTTCTGTGTCACAAAACCTCTGACCTACCCAGTCAAGCGGACCACAAAAATGGCAGGCATGATGATTGCAGCTGCCTGGGTCCTTTCCTTCATCCTCTGGGCTCCAGCCATTCTCTTCTGGCAGTTCATCGTAGGTGTGAGAACCGTGAAGGATGGGGAGTGTTACATCCAGTTCTTTTCCAATGCGGCTGTCACCTTTGGCACTGCCATTGCAGCCTTCTACCTTCCTGTCATCATCATGACTGTGCTGTATTGGCACATATCCCGGGCAAGTAAGAGTAGAGTAAAGAAGGGGAAAAAGGAACCGGTGGCGAACCAAGATCCAGTCTCTCCGAGTCTGGTGCAAGGAAGAATTGTAAAGCCAAACAACAACAACATGCCGGGTGGTGACAGTGGCCTGGAGCACAACAAAATCCAGAATGGCAAGGCTCCCCGTGACGGGGTGACTGAAAACTGTGTTCAGGGTGAGGAGAAAGAAAGCTCCAATGATTCCACCTCAGTCAGTGCTGTTGCGTCTAATACGAGAGATGATGAAATAACGCAGGATGAAAACACAGTTTCCACCTCCCTGGGCCATTCCAAAGATGACAACTCTAAGCAAACATGCATCAAAATTGTCACCAAGACCCCAAAAGGTGACTCATGCACCCCAACGAGTACCACTGTAGAACTAGTTGGATCATCAGGTCAAAACGGGGATGAAAAACAAAACATTGTAGCACGTAAAATTGTGAAGATGACCAAGCAGCCTGCTAAAAAGAAGCCTCCTCCATCCAGGGAAAAGAAGGTGACCAGGACAATCTTGGCTATTCTGTTGGCTTTCATCATCACCTGGGCACCATACAATGTCATGGTGCTCATCAATACCTTCTGTGCACCCTGCATCCCCAATACAGTGTGGACAATTGGCTACTGGCTGTGTTACATCAATAGCACCATCAACCCTGCATGCTATGCACTTTGCAATGCCACCTTCAAAAAGACTTTCAAACACCTCCTTATGTGTCACTACAAGAACATAGGAGCTACAAGGTAAAAGACCTTTACAGAAGAAGTGGCTGAGTGGGGCTTGAGAAAAAATAACAGACAAGAAATCTGTGTGTTTATAGTGATCTGCCATTGCACTTTACAGTCTTACTACAAATGAGCAGTTAAGGCACTCTAAAATGTCACTCTCACTGTGCCCATGCTTCAATTTTAACAAATAAATAAAGTGAACCTGTACCTTATAAACACTGTCAGTTTAGGAGACAATGAAAGAGACACAAGGAAATTGTGGCTCTAAGAAACAGTCTATGCTGTCTCCACTCTCTGGAAGAAGGGCTTCTGAATCTGCAATTTCCTGTCTCTGCACAAGAAGAACCTTGTTTGTTATTTCTTCCTGCCGTCTCCATGTGTCTACAGGAGGAAGAAATGCCGTATTACATGCTAAGACAGAGACTGAAACATAAAGATGCAGATGCTATAACAATGAGCGATTTGAAGAAAGAAAATCAGATAGGATCCAGAGATGATGTGCAGAACACTGAGCATATTCCAGTCTATGCTGTGCTCTTTGAAGGCTTTCAATGTAATCACTGCTTATTTCTTCTCTCTTCCCCTATCTCAACATGAAAAGTAAGAAAGCAAAACAACAAAAACCCAACTAGGTCATACTATTTTTTCTACTATTTTTGTAGTTCCTGGTTTTATATTGTGTATGGATAATACCTGCAGGACTTCTCCTAACTCTGGCCAGAGTCAACCATAAAAATGGGTACTCTGCATCACCCCACTTGTCCTCACATTGCTTGAGGGTGTACAAACCTGTATGGATTTCATTCACTTGAGTTACTTTGTGTGGAATATTTTCATTCATCTGATTTTCTTCTAAACTAATCTATTTTAACAGATCAGCCTGCCTAAGACATAAATATGGTTGGGAAACCAAAGTTATTTAATAAATTTGAATCACTTTAGAAAAATGGTCAGTCTAGTTGGGGCAAGTTCACTGAGGCCAGATGAAGTTTGAGATAAGAAGACAGAAGGTTGGAAGAGCAATGTGTTTGAACCCGACCTGCTTGACCCACATGCCTGACCATATTCAAGGATATAACAGGACCTCCTGACTGTGTCAGCAGAATATGATGCTGCTTTGCTCATCTGAAATCTTAAACAAGATTAGTTTTCTGTGCCGACTCCAAGAGGAAAAGACCTTATAGTCCATATCTGTTAACAGATGATATTCAAATTATACTCAAATGGGGTTTTTTTCTATAACCATGCTAAGACACAGAGTGGGAACAGGGGTCATGCAAAAACATTTACTGATATTATCTGTTCCATGTTGTTCAAATTGTCTTCAAATCTCTGTAAGATTATATCATTTCAAAATTCTCTAATCAGGAGAGTTATATTAATCTATATGGTATAAATATAGTGGGTGGCCAAACAAAGGCAAAATATGCCCACAGAATTTGATGGGAGAGTTTATGTGGTTTTTATCATGTCATTTTTCTTCGCTGTATAATCTGACCACATATAACTGCCCCAGAAATGATTACTAAAGGATAACATTTAACAGATCATGTCTGTGTAGGAAATCCATCCTTGATATGCTAATTAATACAGAATAATATCAATCCACACTTGACTAGTTATTTTTGTCTTCATATATTTTCTTCCATTATATGTTATGATCTCCCAATCAGATTTTCTAAATGTGGGCCTAATGGATAGAAATTAAGGTTATAAATTCCTTTTTTAAGGTTCATGTTTTCACGGATGAGTTTGGATTTCTTCTCAGCCCATGCCATGAGTGTTACATGGCAAATTGATCAGTATGAAGTCCTAAGATTTATTAGAGTGTGATTTTGCACATTAGCAGCATCTCAGCAAATGAAAGACAAGGTATATAAAAAGACCAACAAAAACTGTTTTATGTTAATAAGCAAATTGTTAACAATGTATGTATTTATCCTTTATGAACATAACTTCTTGTTTGAGTAATTTGAGTTGTTTTTACCTCAAAATCTCTTATATGTAAATCATAGCATTGATTCAAACAGATTAAATTAGGCTACAGTTATTTGATATAGTTCCTTTAGTTCAGAATTACTAAAATGTAAATTTTGAATTTTAAGACCACATTTATTTGTATGTTGTTTCTTCAACTAGTTGAGTGGAAAGGACCTCATTCCAACGGGCTTCTTGGTTTTCTATAAGAAAAATGATCCATTGAATGGCTTTTATTTTTAATGTGTTATATGCTGTTGTGATTCAGTGATGGCTTCCAGTGGAACCACCACATTGAAGGCCAGGATTCAGTGTTTATCCCTATTTGCTTTGAGCCTAACCCACCATGAGCCAGTCTTTGTCTTGCTCTGGGTCTCTACTGTACCTTTCCTTCTCTTGACTCATTCTGTACCTAATGGCTTGCCACAGCTTCCACAACTTTATTAAAAGAGAAACTGTCAACCTCAAGAATGAAGATAGACCAGTGTAGCATGGGAACTTTTTCTACCAGAATCAGAAGATAAGGAAAGGACATTGACATAATTGGAGTGATACTGTCTTCAAATACCTGTCTCTTTTGTTGCTGTCTTTGCTTGTTTTTATGGCTCTCAAGTCCAGCAAATTTACCCTATGAACACTGAGTGGTATGTAGAGCCATTTTGATGGTCACAAATGGGAATAGGCATTTTTACTTAATGAGAAGGGGCTTTGAATGCTGCTGCACAGGTTACGATGCACAGGATAGGCTTCTTTACTTCCTCCCAAAGAAAATTATTTGGCTCAAAATGGCAATGATACCAGGCCTGAGAAAGACTGGTTTCTATTAAGGGATTTAAGGAGCTTCCCTTCTTAATCCTCCATCATTTAAAAAAAAAAAAAAAAAAAGGATTAATGCAAATTGCTTACTTGTTAGAATAAAGCAAAGTTTACTCATCAGCCATGAGAAACAATCCTCCCACACACAAACACACACACACACACACACACTAACTGTGGGATTTGAAATTCACAGATAAAAGCACAGACCACACCCACTGAAGTTCTCACATACATCCAACACTGTGGTATCTTAATGTCTGGTTATGGCATCACAGACATTATTTGAGAGGCTGCAGTATTGTCCATGAACATAGTTGCTTCTAGTGTGATCAGTTTCTCCTGGAAATATCTTTTTTTTTTCAGACTAATGAAGAGTCTTTTAAAGAAACAATATGACTCATCTTCACTTTCACTGGAAATGTCAGTAGCTGTCAGGCCTTTGCTTCTTTTCTCCTTGCAGCAATAATGTAAATATCCCAGAGTGGTATTATAAAAAGAGAAGATTAAGAGTATGAAAAGAGCCAGCTTATGTCTTGAGAAAAGAACTGATTGCCTCTTGACCATTTCATCATTCCGGTAATGATAGATCTCAAGTGTGACAAGGTCAGCAATATAGTCATCCACAAAGAATAAGATAAACTATCCAGCTTGATATATGGAATATAGCATCCTACATCCTTCAGATGTTTGCCTGGTCACTGCTTTTTGATGCTGAAGACATGGCACGAGGGGAGACTGGATTTAAAAATGATACCAACAGCTATTTAGCAATGCAGTCAACTTTTATTTTCTCCTTTTTAGCTCATTGACAGTTGCTCCTTACTCCACTTGATAAAAGCTCTGTCAACAACCACAATACTGGTGTTGCAAATAGATTAGGAAGGCATCCACAGCTGGATCAACTTGTGCAACATGTATTCTCAGCATGTACATACAATGACATGCCTCTCCAATAGGCTTCTCTTAAAAGGGTGCACGCTGTAGCATGAACACTGTGTGTATTTAATATATCTTCCCATAATATGCTGTATGCTTCATATATATATTCTATAAATAAAATAAAATGTATAATAGAAATACATATTTCTGTATGCAAATAAATATACACAAAATTGTAACAGGCACTCTGGCATATATGTTGTTTTGTAGAATAAGGGTAGATTTAACGTGCTCCCTTTTCAAATAAAATCATATTTTGCATCAAAGGAAGAAATGTAAGAGCAGCCAAACTCTAATCCACATTAATATTCAACTGGTTTATCATTGAGTGTCTGACACTGATTTTAGAGATCTCTTGGAGGAATACATTAATAAATCTTTCTGGTATCAGCCACGATTTCTCTCCCTGTGCCTGACAAGTCTGCAATGAGAACGTTCCCAGCTGCTGTGGGCCCCACAGCTGTGTTGATCTCCTGTCTGATTGCCTGATGAGGCTGCAACCAACCCATTCTCAAAGAGTTGCACTCTCTTCCAAATTAACTGATTTTAGTGAAATGAAAAATAATCACACTGGGAGAAAAAGATGACCTTCAGAATGTTTTCTTTTCCCCTGACAAACAAGGTGAAGAAGGTTCAGACACGTGCTTCAGTAACCACTTTTTCAGCATGGGTTCAACAGCACAGCTTCCTCTCCACATCATGCCACAAAATCTTAATGAACTACAAAATGGCAACATTCCCAATGAAATTATAAAATAGAGGGTTTGTTTCAGAGTATCTAAATTTCCTCCACAGCAATCTCATTCCTTTCTTCATGGTCCATTGAATTGTCTACATTCTTAGGAACCTGCCTATAGCCCACAGCTTAAGTTTACTATTATAAGAGGATACTAGTTAGGCAATCTCAAGAAATACTTACATTTTAATGTGAAACATATATACACACCAAACGTTGGGATTACTATTATAGTATAAGCATCGAAGTATGCATTGGTAGGGACTATTTCAATTCATTTTAGATTCATTCATATCTCAAGACTTATTCTGACGTCTACTCACCAGCTCAGTTTTACTCAGACCACATGACATAATGAAACCACAGGAACTGATGTTCCCAAAGTGACACCAAAGGGAAGTGAAAAAATGGTGAGTTCCCATTGGCTTCCTCTTGTTCCGATGAAACATGCTCACTTTATATTTGAGAATGTAAGGGCTTTTTGTGTAAATTAGGTACTGGATGATGAACCTGGCTGAAGGCTGTGAACACTGACACAGGAAGAAAACATCTTGTCACCATTCAGGAAGAATTATTCCCATTCAAACAGAAATCCAATTATCTCAGACAAAAAAAAAAACAAAAAAAAATGTAACAAAGGGTGGTATTTCTTATTTAGTTAGTGTTATGCTCAGAATCCAGACCCCCCCAAGAACCACCAAGAAACTAAACCAATGCAAATAAATGCAAACAGTTTTGTTATTGCTAGTTATCTGGGATCTGTCCATCTGATGCAGCAGGAAGTGAGTGTACTTATTATGATTAGAGCAAAGGAAGGGTTAGGGATTTATTACAGACTCAGGATTGGTTCAAGCAAGTGGCAATTACATTACACTCTAATGGGCTAGGTCTACATCGGGACTGGACATGCTGTAGTTTTCCATTTTAGCGAAGGAGCGGACAAGTCCCTCCTTGGCTTTGTCCTTGAGCTGCTGTGGAGGCTGGCTGGCCTCACATGTACTGACTATAGAGGCTGGTTCCGTGGCCTAGGCTTGGTGTGCCCTATCTTCCTTGTCTCTGTTGTCAAGGGCACCAGTGATTAATTGTCCTGTGTTCCTGGCTCCCTCAGAATCTGTCTGGCCAGTTTCAAGAGCAGGAACCAGGCCTAGTTTTTAACTGAGTTATTAGAGCAAGCTATCATGATACTTGCCTGGCTTACTCAGTGCCCTAGGTCTGATTATTTGCTGTTGTGTGCTTTTATGGTGTTTTGTTTTGTATTTTGTTTTTGTTTAGAAATGGTGTTTCTGGTAGTCCAGGCTGGTCTTGAAAGTGATTTCCTGCTTCAGATTTCTGACATACAGCTCAACTCTTTATTTTAGTCAACACTATAAAATATCTAATCTTGGAATTTCTGAATGCACACATAAGAAACTACAAAAAAAAGGACAAACGAATGTGTATGTCTTATATCCAAAATTGTCTGAATTCTCACATACTTAAGTTTTCCAAATGGGAATATATTTTCTTGGAGGATTTCAAATTGGATACTTTTAACGCATTATTTTAAAGTGCGGACATTAGGTCCCTCTGTGCTGAACAGCAGGGAGTTGCAGAAATGGCTAACAAATCTGGATAGTGGCTTCCCTATTGCATAAAGAGCAAAATTTATCATGTACTTTCTAGTTGCTTGTACCCGGTGGTTCCTGCTCTCTTTGCTGTCCTCATTGTAAAGCAGCAGCTTTCCCTTGCAACAGTGTCTCCTGGAGGACAATGGTGTGATGCACCAGGCATCAAGGTAATGTTGACATCACCTGGAAGCCTTATTGAACACAGATGGCTTAACCCCTGCCAGAGATTTCAGAGGCCTAAGGTGAAGTCTGGGAATTTGTATATCTACAATATTCGTGGGTCATTCTCATGCAGATTACACTTTGAAAATAGCTGACTATAGTGTAATGGGAATTGTCATGACTCACTATGACAAACACTGAGGTTTCTTTACATTTGAGATATGATCTCTGTAAAGGGACATTGTCCTAGGATATGAGCTAGATGCTGGCTGACAAAGGGCTTCCCATATTTCCTCTCTTGGGAGCCTTTTTGGTGCTGTTCACCCTAACTCCAGCCAGAGATTAAAAAGAACCACACTGATAAATGCTTGAAGAACAACTGGGGTTTTCTAATTTAAACATAAATAATGGGGACCTGGGATCCTGCGGTAGCACTGCTAAAATCATACTTAAACATATGAACACTTAAAATGATTTATGTTTGGATGTATTATGTATGGGGAAAAAGTCTTCAGGTGAGCTTTGAGAATGAATCATTCCATTAGAATGTTTTTTAGAATTGTTGTCATACAAAGAAACAATGCATTTAAAAATTAACTCATTTACTTCACTTTATACACACAAACATTATATATACAGATATATATGTATAGATAGCTCCAGACAGATATATAATCACTGTCTTAGATTTCTCTTGCAGTGATAAAATCCTGTGATCAAAAGCAGCTCAGGGAAGAAATGGCTTATTTGGTTTTCAGCT
The DNA here is from genome assembly GCA_004025045.1 of Sigmodon hispidus. Classification (NCBI taxonomy): domain Eukaryota; kingdom Metazoa; phylum Chordata; class Mammalia; order Rodentia; family Cricetidae; genus Sigmodon; species Sigmodon hispidus. Next base: position 35,966 of record PVIH01010418.1, on the reverse strand, counting down.
CACACTCCATCATTGAGGATGGCCAGGGCAAGAGCTCAGGTAAGAACCATGAGGTAGGAACTAAAACAGAGGCCATGCAGGAATGCTGCTTACTGTCCTACTCAACTTACTTTTTCATATTATGCAGGACCTTCTACCCAGTGGTGGTACTGATGACAGCAGACTAAGCACTCCATATTAATCATTATTTAAACAAAACATGTTCTACATATTTATCTACAGGCCAATCTAATGGAAACATTTTCTCAATTGAGGTTTCTCCTAAGAGACATCTCTAGCCAGTGTCAAGTTTACAAAAAGAAAAAAAAAATTGACCTCTTGTGAACTTGACCTGCCAACACATTACTGTTAAGTCATAAAATGTACTTTTTTTGTTCCCAAAATATTATGTTAATATTAATATCACACAATATATAACATACTCAACCTGAAAACTTTCAGTCTTGAAATAAAAATCAAACACTCCAATAGTCCAATCTCTTTAAAATATTCAGTCACTCTAAACTTCCAAAGTTTCTCTAAAACCAGGCTTTCAACTGTGTGCTCTTATATAACATATGTATATGTTATGTGAGTGTGTGCATGTGTGTGTGTGTGAGTGTGAGTGTGAGTGTGTGTGTGTGTGTATCTGCTTCCCTAGCCAAGGCACAGTTACAATCAGATCAAAGCAAAATGTAAATTCAACAATACTCTCTGCATTCTTAAAACTTTCACACACCCACAAAACAGTCCATCAATCCCACACACACACAGGGAAAATTTCAAACTCCTTTCATAATCCCCCCCAAACCAACATGCTTGTGATTTTCACAGCAATATCCCATTCCTTGTACCAATTTCTATGTGAACTAGTTTTCCATTGCTATGAAAAAAACACCATGACCAAAAACAACCAAGAAAGGAGGTTACAGCGTACAGTGCTCAATGAAAGGAACCAAGGCAAAGACTCAAGGTAGGAACTTGAAAGCAGAAAGAAGCAGAGAAGCCATGCACGAATGCCATTGACCAGCTTCGTCCTCTTGGCTTGGTCAGTCTACTCTCTTACACTATCCATGATCACCTGCCCAGAAGTGGCATTGCCCATAGTGATCTGGGCCCTTCCACATCAGTCACTAGTCAAGACAATGTTCTTTGGACTTGCATATAGACAACCTGATGGAGGTATTTTCTCTACTGAGGCTTCTCTTCCCAGATAACTCTAGCTAGTGTCAACTTTATTAAAAAATAAATAAAACTAATCATATATGTGTAGGCATATAAAACATACATGTACATACCATAACATAAAGACTTCACATGTATATATTTGCATGAACACACAATTTTCTCTTATGTTTCTTAGCAGTTTCCAGAGGCAAAACCTTTCTATTACTTGCAAAAATATCTTTAATTTTACTGTCAGAAGCACTAGAGCAGTTGAATAGCATCAAAGAAAAACATCTACTATTTACTCTTTGCAATGTTATTAATTCACCAAATAGTTTCCTCATAGCTGTTAGGGTCACAGAAGTTTCAATCATGTATCTTCTACCAACAGCCTTCCAGGCCTCTGTATGTCTTCACTTCACTGCATGCCATGGATTTCCTTGGGTCATGGTGGAAGAACAGATCTGGCTCAAAGATCACTTCCCAATGCCATCAATACCAGGAAACCCCATAATATGAAACACTTTAATGCCAGTTCAAATATCTTGAAGGGACAGGAGAAAAAACTGATAACATACTCTTTCCAAAAAATTCTCATTTTTTAGCTGTAGATTGTACAGAATTTAGAAGGGATTGTTACAATAAATACACAAGCCAGACATAAGACATACATTGGCCATCTCACTTAGCAAGTCAAATTGCAATTTTTTTCTTGTGAGTCACTGCTTTTGAATAATTAAGAAGAGAGTCATGTAAAGATGAAATATTTGGTGGCTGAATAAAGTCTTTTTTCTGAACTGTATTTGGTGATGGCCTAGATATTAGCCACATTCTACATAACCTTATATGTAAACAAAAAATGCACAAGGAATAATGTAAAGAATGAAATAGTAATGAAAATTTGGAGTTAAACAATGAGGCAATAATAGGCCTTGGAATGAAAAGTATCTATCCCTAAATACTTTCAAAGGAATGACATTCAAGCTTTAGCAGAACAACTTTGCTTTGCCTAGTTGGTTATATCTTCTTCTTCTTCTTCTTCTTCTTCTTCTTCTTCTTCTTCTTCTTCTTCTTCTTCTTCTTCTTCTCTTTCTTCTTCCTCTCTGTCTCTGTCTCTGTCTCTGTCTCTGTCTCTCTCTCTCTCTCTCTCTCTCTCTCTCTCTCTATCTCTGTCTCTCTCTCTCTCTCATAGTTAAGAAACTCTTCTTTACATACCATACCAGCCACTGTTATTCCTCCCTCCCTCCCCTTGTCCCAGAGAGGTTTTTTTTTAATGTGCATATTTTTTTCTTGATTATGAGTATTTTTTGATAAAGCCTTTAAACTAAAGGTGCTTTGAAGGTAATGTTTGCAAATGTTTTGAAAGGTACTCTCAGAAGCTAATTTTCCTCAGTCTTGTTGCTATCACCTACCTGTTTACTTATTTTAGATGGCCTTACTTTGTAGGCCTGACTAGCCTGGGACTGGCTGTGTAGACCAGCCTGTTTTTGAATTTATGAAGATCTGCCTCTCTAGTCCTGGGATTAAAGGTGTATACCAGGATACCTGGCCATCCATGTTTGTTTTTAATTTATGTTGTAGTTTGCTTTGCTATTTTCAAATGCAAAAATTATTCTTAAGAATTATTAAAATAATATAATGGCACATCATGCTTTAATGTGAAAAACAATATAGCAAAGACAAACAGCACACAACTTTAAAAAGCAATTCTGTTACATGATGGCTTCCATATGTCATTGTTTCTGAAACATACAGATGTGTAATTGTTTACCTCTTTGGTCTCATGATCTCCATCTCAGATTGTTCTCAGTGAAGAGGGTAATGCCCCACAGCCTTTGGATGAAGAGTCAAGTCATACTATGTACTGTGGTAATGTGAATGCACTTTTTCTTGAGATAAGAATTTGTCATAATTAATTACTTAGTCCAAAATCAGAAGACAAAACTTGCCAATCCCTTTGCTGAACATAGAGTATATGAGAAACTATCAGACAACCCAGAGAACCAAGAAGTAATCAAATTATTAAAATTTCAGACAGGATGAAAAAAATCTAAGCTTTATAATTAGCTTACAGATGCCTATTAGGAAGCCAAGTTCAACAGATAAACATCACTTCCTGGACTTGTAGAGAGTAAATATTCTATATTACTAACAACTGTGGATTATTATGCTATGCTAGCTACAGAGATTCCTAAATGTCGATCATGACAAAGATAGGCAGTGCCTTATTTTCTTCTACTACTTTATATGTTACATATTCATTGGTGGGAAACATTCATTTAGTACAGATACCACCATATAAATCCTGTAATGAGATAATGTTTTAAATGGAGTGAAGTCCAACTCACACAGTGAGATTATTTAATAACTTTACATACTAGAACAGTTCAAGGACATACATTATTATAGAAGATATGTTTTATTCTCTTTCAATTATGCGAGGAGAGTTTTCAATAAGATAATTAAATATAATACAAATTTATATACGCTTGATATTGAATATCTATGGAATTTCTATTAATTCTGTTTAGCTATACACAAAAATTTATATAATTGTTTTCTTATTAAGTGTTTCTTAATAGAGGGAAAGGAACATATATAAGAGGCCAGTACTAGCAACTGAATGGAAAATTATTCACAAAAACAAGGACTAAAGTATGTACCAGTGGAAAATACTCAGCATACCAAAAGAGTGTTGACTGAAGTGTTGATGCTGCCTATGTGTAACGGCATTCCTATCTCCAAGTCCAGCATGGGGTTCACAGTGGTGCCAAATACCAGAGACGACTGGGAAATAGCAATGGTCTGTCATGTCCACAGATGTCATCCTGCCAAACTGCCCTACTAATAGAAGAATTACAGAGTCAGAGACTACCAGTACCAAAGTAAAATATCATAGTGCCCTCAACGACACACTCCAAAATGAACCACTATGTTAAAGCCCATTTGTGAATTCCCTGGAAGACAGACTCTAAAAGTCTTAGCATTCTTTTAGAAAGAATGCTGGCAGTTGCAGGTAGATAACTATTTCAGTGAAAGCAATTGGAAAGTTGGGCATGACTTTTGTAGACTTTCATTTCACTTTCTCTATGTACCAGAGAAAGATTGAATCAGGCTGTTCTTTCTCTTCTGGAATCTATGTTTCTAAAATTCTTAATTGGCTGGATGATGACCTTCAGACTCAGCCAACTCTCTGGAGCGATGCTAGGTGGGACATATAGTGGGGACAGTTCCTCTAGCTTTGTGAATTCCCCAGTAAATTAACATTGGAAACTTGATCTGGAATCCATCTCTTTATTCTAGACTTGAAGGGAAACCAAACCTCAATACAGGCTAAACAAAATGTTCTGAAGCATATCTCAGCTTGTTGCAGCACCAGAGAGAGACTCCAAGCACACTGACTCACACATTCACGTGTAGTGGGAATATGCTGGTAATGTTGTACATATTTGTCCTGCCTATGGGTTTAATAAAAGCTGATTGGCTAAAGGCACACAGGAAGTGTGGGCGGGGCTACCAGGCTAAGAAAACTTAGGAACATCTCAGAGCAGATACAGATGCCACAGGGTCACCAGAGATTCCAGGAGACAACACAGAGGAAAGAAGTTGAAATGCTGCAGTGAGAAAAGGTACAGAGCCACATGGCTAAACAAGATGGGTTGAGTTCAGATGAAGGAGTTAGCAAGTTATGTGACTGAGCTCCAGGTCAATCAACGTAAAAATAATATAAATGTTTGTGTGTTTCTGTGTGACTGTGAGTCTGTGGGTCTGCAGGTCTGCAGTTTAGCAGGTCTAGGCCATGGGGCCAGGATGTATCCAGGATCTAGTGCAGGCCAGAACCTAATACAATACGACAAGCTTAGATGTTTTGAATCTTGTGGTACATCAAACCCTTATCACCACTGATTTCCACCTCCAACATGAGAAATTATCTGTAGTGTCCCTGGCACCTAAAGTCTGAGCTTCTAACTCCTGGGAGAGAAAAGTCAAATTTACCAGTGCTTCACAACCAGTGTCTTTCTATTTCATTTTCCACTCCTTGTCTCTTCAATAATCTCAGCATCCATTATCATCTTACATATGAGCAAATAAAAATGTCATCGCTTTTCCAGTCTGTGCTGTGATGCACTACAACAAGCCATTGTAAGCTGTTGTCTAATTATACACAAATACCCTCAAGCATCCTTCCTCCAATGCTGCACATTTGATTTCTTACACAAAAGCATTCCTGCTGTGTTGGTTTCTTTTTCTAAACTTTCATTTAACCAGTTACACAAAACATGTCTATGACGTGTATGCCATTATTTCAAAGCTCTCCTAATCAGTCAGATCTATATATTTTTCCATGTACTGATAACATAAAATTGTAGACAGCCTTTCTGAATTCATCATATCTAGCCTGATTCTACCCCATATGTCTTTTATCAGCACCCACTGCAGTCTTTGCAGATGGCATCAGAACACACCACCTTCTGGATTAGGATCTATTGCTGACACCCTCTTACAGACAAAGGTCATTTATGGGACCTGCAATTTCTGCAAGAGCTGAGCTCCTTCGTATTCCTCATCCTACCCACTTACCAAACCCCACAGGACTTCTTTGCTTTGGCCACATTGCTTCAAACCATGCATCTGCGCATCACTGCCAAACACCTTTGACTGTGCTTCCAACAGGACTTTATCTAGACAATTCTCCCAACTTTTATTTCCAGGATAATGCTTAATTCTCATTTGTCCTGACTTCCTTAACTACATCAAACCCTCCAACATAACTCCTAACATAAATAAAACACAACTTTATGTGTGAGCGTTTCTTTGAATAAATTTTATTTCTGCCTGTATATTGAAAGCTATATGAATACTATATGACACTATTACCCACCTAAGACACGGTGGACACTTAAATGTAGCACTTTACTCTAGTCATTTGACCTTGAAAAAGTAATCTAATTTTTATGTAGATATAAGCCACATTTATACATTCAGCTGGCTCACTATGCATCTGTGAATTTAATAAAGTGCAAAGAGAAAATATTTGAAAAACATTCTGAATGTAGTGGATAAGTCTGGATGTTTTTCCACCCTTTTCTCCATAATACATACAATGACTTACACAGAATTTATACTGTATTAGATAAGTAATCTAGAAATGAGTGAAAGTATGTATGAGAATTATAATAGTTATATAAAAATATCTATGTGTTTTAATAAGGGATTCCTACCCCCCCTCCTCCTGTAGCTATTGAAAGACAGGTGCACATATTAGTGCTATAAATAGTCCACATTCATACAGGCAATAAGTTGAGGATTAGAAGTACTTGGCTAAGTCTGAAATGTTCCAAGCAGTGTGTCTAACAGAGAGGGTATCCAGAACGCATTGCAGAGTTAGGCAACACAACAAGGCTGTAATAGGGATCACAGTGTTTGCTTCTCCAGATTGCATTTTGCTAAGTCCTAACTGTGCTGTATGCAAAGCTCGTATTTTGCTCAAACTGAGTCATCTGAGCCCTTGAGAACACTTTCTTAGAACAAAAAAAGTGACTCTGAGATACCCAAAATGCAATTATTCTTTTCTTTTGAGACATGACCCAAATCTTTTAACTTAGAATTTGCCTGTATGAATAAACTCACACTCTCTAGTAATATGGATATGGACAGTTGATTCTGATCTAGCTAATTTTACATCAGGAACTCTGGATCTGGCAACAGTCATCTAGATGTCATGGTAATAATTTGACAGATAAGGCCCATTAAGATTAAGCCTTTGCCCTGGACCATTATCCAGTGAGCACAAAAGCTAGAACCCAAATTTGAAAGCTGATTATAAACAGGAAGCATATGTTATATGTCTTGGCTTTGTTTTCTGGGTCCAGATCAATAGGATGGACACACACACACACACACACACAGAGAGAGAGAGAGAGAGACAGAGAGAGAGAGAGACAGACAGACAGACAGACAGACAGACAGACAGACAGACAGACATATGCATCCCTATATCAGTACAGTGATTCAAAGTTTCCAGGACAACTTTTACTTTAACTTTGGTTTTGTTTCCATTCCTAAATCTTCCTAAGTTTCTTTCAGACTTTGAATTTTTGTTGCTTATTATATAATTGGCTGCTTTAAAACAGTAAACAGTTGTTTCTTTATTATCTGTTTTCTTTGTGTTTGATCTCTGTTGTTTTTGTTTTCTAAATAGGGCCTCACTCCATAACTTTAGACCAGGCTAGCCTTGAGATTATAGAAATCATTTTGTCTTAGCCTCCCCAGTACTGGAGTTACAGGCATGAGGCACCTTCTCCATCTGACAGTAACCTTTATTTTTTAGTGGTATTTAAAAACAATAAACAGACGTGTGTGTGTGTGTGTGTGTGTGTGTGTGTACCAATGCATGGGTCTCTGAATATGTGATTATATGTGCCTGTGGAGTCAAAAAGATGGTGTCATATCCCATGGATCTAGAGTTACACATAGTTGTTAACTGCCAGGTGGATGCTAGGAACTGAACCAAGGTCCTCTACATGAGCAGTACATGGTATTAACCAATGAGTCAACACTCCAGCCCTGAAAGTGATCTTTAAATAAAAGCTCTCCTTGTAACCTCAAAAAAGACAATGTGTACCACTGTTAGTGGAATGCAATACCCCTTCTTCATAAATGCCTGCAAACACATTAGATGAGATTGAGCCTTCTTAGCAAATCCTAGCCTTTCATGTGCTTTCTGAAATAGAAAACATTTCCCTGACTTAAAATTAAGATTTCACTGACTTAAAATGTGTGACTCAAAGCTAAATGACTTATCTCATAAATGAGAAAGCATATTGCACTTTTGTGTTCAAAAGCATCCTCAGGTGGAGAACTGGGGGATCGACGCTAGAGTTCAAATGTGCTCCTGCTCTAGCATGTTGAACTGTCCAGGCTTAACAAATTTGTTACAGGAGTTGCTCGCCAATAGCAAGGGATGGTAAGATGTAATCATAAGATAAGTAAACACCATATAGGGTAGTCCTGTGCCCATGAGGCAGCTTAGGAAGACCATAGGATCCAGTACTTACATCTTTCTATTTATTTCAAGACATTCGCTCACAGCTACTCTGCTTGCTTTTTAGGGTATTTCATTTTCTTTTATTTTTAAAAAAATATTTATGTATTATACATCCTTACTGCATTTTCCCCTCTCTCCTCCCCTCACCCTCCCTCCTACACACTCCTTCAGCAGTCTCCCTCAATCCATCCCTTCTCTGTTTCTGTTCATAAAGGGGTAGGCCTCTCATGGGTATTAACAAAGTATTGCATATCAAGTTAAGGGAAGAATAAGCACCTTTCTTGTCAGCAAGATCTGTCATACACTGTCCCCAACTAGAATGTTGCTTGCTATAATTAAATTTTCACTTTTTTGTTGTATATATTATGAGTTAAGAAGAAGACAGTATTAGTCATCTTCAGAAATGTTCTAGCATATATTCCAGTAAAGCTACTTGAGGTTTGAAAATCGAACTTATTAAATATAAAAGTTGATTTTTCTTTTCTGCAAAAAACAGTTTTCAATTTTGGTTATTGATTCCCAAGAGTTCTAATCATATTTCTTATAAGAACTGCCTCAAGGATCAGAGAGGTTTTTTTTTTTTTCTAATTTAAAGTAAAATCAGACCTTCAAGGCAAATTCAGAGCAAGAGAAAGCCTTAGAGCTGTATACTGTGGGAGTAAATTGCCCTGAAAGTCCCCAGCAGAGAGCAGAAGGGAGCCACAGAGAGACTTTGATTGGGGACTGGGATGCTGTCATCACATAGTCACACACCCTGAGAGTCTGTTTTTGGTTCTTGCTAGTCTGCTGTTTTTTTCCACCATGCTCTCTGGATTCAGAGTATGATCTCTGTACGTGATAGGCTCCTTTGCATATGAGAGGATGGTGCTGGCTGCCTGTGGGTGATGAAATCACAAGTGTTTGCTACTTGGTCTACATTTGGGGAAGGCTACCACTGTCCATGTGTGTCTTTGTTCAAGTAGTAACCACCCTGTGTTCAGTAACCCCATCCTTGGCTTTTCCTATAAGTGTAGAGACAGTTCTTCACTGTCACTGATATTAGTTTATCTCATATTCTATAAATATTACCCTCCCATTTTCACGTTGTACCTCAACTACAGTTTCCCTATGTGCCTATTGTCAAGGTCCCTGAAGTAACATAGAATACTTGTTCATGAAAGTATAGAATATGAAATATGTCTTTAATTTATGTGAAATTTTTAAAAATAATTTAAGGCTTGATCCAGGCCAATTAATTAAAAATGCAGAATATCAGAACAAGCATTAAGGAATCACAAAAGAGTCAGCTGATAGCTTTTTAAAGCTATGGTCTAACTTTATAGATTGAGATAAATCAAACAGAAGCCAATTGTAACTTGTTTTTCTATTTGTGCATAAAAGTAGTTAGCAAATATTCACCAAGCAAAAACAGTGTGCCTGAATCTGTTCTGGAGGTTGGAGGACAGCTCTGCTCAGGAACAAGCCCTGTCTCTCTCCATCAATCTGTGTGGCTGGACCCATGGAAGGTGAGAGCCTGCAGGTGATGTCCCCTGCAGGGGTGTATGGAAAAGGCTATACTAGGATCGTACATCTCACCCTAAATTAAAATGGAGATTTGAAAAGGGATGAGACATAATATCAGAATTGAGATTTCAATGTATTATTCTTATTAAAACATTTCCTAACTTCTTTTGAAAGGATTGTGTGGACTGGGAGACATTATTTATAGAAAGCCCACAAGAGGATTATTGTGCTATTTGTGATTTCAGACCTGGACGAGGGAGTAAAGAAAAATATTATCCACTGACAAAATCCTTCCTTCAGACTAATCTCTAGAGACAAATATAAAATTTAACCACATGACATAGAGTTTTGATTTTCTCTGGATATGTGAAAAATACATTATTTAAAAGAAATGAAACATTTGCTTATATTTCTTGTATTTAAAATGTACACAGTTCTTAAGAAAATATGTACAAAAGGAAAGTTGAAAACATGTCATAACCATTATTTGTCAGATGATTTTGAAATATTCAATCACTATTATTACCTAAATTCATGCAAAATTAACAAAACCAAAGAGGAAGAATACTAGCTTTATAAAAATGGTAAGAATAAATAAAGTGAAAGACAAGAGAAACCATCTCTCAAACACTTCTTTAATATTCTGATGATCTGAAACCATGTCTAAAGCATCTAAAATTGAGACATTGAACAGACCAAGAAAACTATTAAGTAGAATCACTTTGCAGGCCAAGGAGAAGTAATTATTCTCTAATGTAGGTCTGACAACGTTAATATAGTAAGATATTTGCAAATACATCCCCAGATTTGGGAAAGTGTCTCAAAATTAATTAGAAGATAAATAACCTATAAAAATGTTTAAGTGTTTTGATATTCATACTATTTTCTTATCTATTATTTCTATCATTTCTAACCTCCTCAATTTTAAAAAATATAATTTTAATAAAATTTTTTTCATGTTGTATGTATAATATCTATTTTAAAAAACATATTCCATTATGGTAGAAATTCTCAAAAGTTAGAATCATAAGAGCATATTATATATCCACTCACCAGAAAGAGACAGTTCTCTTCAGATACTGTAGATTACTAATCTTTGTGAATTGAGTGGCTGTTATTATCTGCTCCATTTTTTTTTTCTTGTGAAGTGTTTGAGACTCTTTCTCCAAGTAGCTACTTTAAGAAACTTAAGATGTTGACAACTAAAGCATAATCATAAAGGAAAAAGACATTTTTCATATTTTTCTTTTTAAAATGTGTAATATCACACTATAAAACTACTTGCAAATAAAGAAGTAAGTGGAATACAGATAAAACAGATAAAAAGCAATATTCTTAATATATAAGTAGGTTTTGTAAATAGAAAAGATAAGCCTGAGATATCATTCTAATTTGATTCTGCTAGTGGGAGGAAGACCCTGACCAAAAGCAACTCAAAAGAGGAAAGGATTCATTTACCTAACATTTCCAGATCGCAAGCAATTAAGGAAAGGATTCATTTACCTAACATTTCCAGATCGCAAGCAATTACTGAGGGAAGTCAGGGCAGAAACTCAGCAGGGGCATGCTTGTGGGTTTCTTCACTCACTATCTCATGTTTACGTAGCTTTCTTATATAGCCCAGAACCATTGGACTGGAGATAGTGTTTCCCACAGTGGGCTGGAACCTCTTGCATCAGTTAGTAATCAAGACAACCCCCTGCAGACCAGACCATAGATCAGTCTGATCAAAGTGCTTATTAAGCTCAGGTGTTCTCCACAGATGACCCTAGACTATGTCAAGTTGACAAGCAAGGCTAACTTAGACAGACATGAAGCAGTATATTTCAAAATATAAAAGTACGTTAAACAGGAAACTTTTTACTGTCTCATCTGAATAAAAATGCCTTTTTATATAAAATTATCTGAGTCTTTTGAAAGAACATCTAACCTCAACTAAAGGCATGCTGTTCCGAGAACTCTAGCAAATTTTCTGATATATTGTCATTTATTTGGAAAAGAAAGTGACAAGTTATTTTAAATCCCTAAACATGACTCTTACTCAAAAATCACTGAGAACAATTATGCCTCATTATTTGAAAATATCAACACAAAGCAATGTGCATTTATAATAGGAACTCTCAGAAAATTAACAACACATGAAGATATTCTCAAGCTATTAAACAGTACCTACAAAAACAGCACACCTAACATTCATCATTTTAAGCATTTTTTAAATTGTTTCTTCAGGAATTCCACACCGTGCACCCCAGTACCACTCATTCCCTAGTCCTTCCATGTCTCCACCCTCTACCCATGTAGCCTACCCCCCAAAAAATTGAAGAAAAAATAAAACAGTGATAATAATTTTTAAAACGAAAGATGTCAACTTCTCTGTCTGTCCCACCCTTTCATTGCTTATTTGTTTGATGTAGTGGTCTTGGACCCTACAGTGTGTTGTACAGTAAATCTTTTTGCCCAAACATCTTTACTTAGAGATGTTCATTGCAGTGAGTCGTCAGTCTGGTCCAAGGCCTCTGGCTGCTGCTACACCATCAATACTGAACCCTCACCAACACTCCCCTCTGATATCCTGTTGATGCTCCAAGTCATAGTGATCCTATAGCTATGGTTCTACAGAACCAACCCACTTACCTGCTCTAGCAACCAGGCCGTCAGGGCCAGCCCTCCCATGCCCATGCAGCTGGGGCCAGGATTGGGGCAAGGCCTGCTCAGCATAGCCCTTGAACAGCAACAAAGTCTTAGATAACAGTCTAAAGCATGAGCATCAGCATGACTTTTGGTGGTAACACAGGCCCCAGGCATCAACACAAACTCCGGCTAAGATAGGACCATAGACCCAGACATGGCCCTTGGCAGAATCACAGGCCCAGACATCACATGATCTCAGGTGGCAGTACAGGCCACTCATGCTAGCCTTTTTCTCGCCACAGTTCCACTTCTCTCCACAGACATGACTGCTCTGATTCTCTTTCTCTCCCATTTCTCCATCACATATTTACTCACCATAGCTGCACCCAGTGGCCAGCTCTGAGAAGCAGTGGACTGGCTTCTCCTATCGTTATTCTTAGTAGTGAAAGACTAAATGCACTCTCCATGCTATAAAAACCAACACAATAGTATTTTAAATCCCAAGACAAAACAAAAGTTTATAAATTCTTTTAAAAACAATTTAGATCTTGGGTATATTCTAATAAAGCTTCTGGAGGTATGCTGAGAATTAAACAATGTTGAATGGCTCTAAGATCTAAATAAATTCAAAGATGTTCTGTGTTCATGTCCTGAAAAACTAAACATAGTAATGATGTCAGTGCTCTGTAATTCATATAAAGATTTGACGCAAGTCCTGTGAAAATCCCAGCAGGACATTGCTCAGATACAGATGGGATTGTCCTAAAAGGAAATGAAAATCAAAGGAACGAGAATAGTCAGAGCAATTTTGAAAATGATCAAATACATGAGGAACCAATGTTCCTGATTTCAAGATGTCCATAGCAACAGCAGTCAAATGTGTAGGGCGTACAGAGGGATATACAGAGAGATGTACATAGGTCAGTGGGCAGAAAAGATAATTCAAAATAGACCCACATTCTTAGCTGAGTTTTGACAACCATGCAGAAGCAATTCAGTGACAGAAAACAGCTTTTCACCCAATCATGCCAGAACTATGTGATACCTACAATCTAAAAGTGATCTGCACTGTATGTCACATGCTTTGCATAAAACTCAAATGCTTCACAAACTTAAATATAAATGCAAAATTAAAAAACTTCTAAAGAAAAATTCTATAAAAATCCTATTGAAATATCAACATATATTTAAAAACTATATAAAATTAAATTGAATGCATATATGTATATATACAAATATATATTGAAATACTAACCTTTCAAGTAATGGCTGGCAAGATGTCTCAGGAGTAAAGTGCTTGACCTCTATGTGTAAGAATCAGCACTGATCTCTAGAACTAACGCAAATGTTGATGCAGCAGTACCTGTAACCCCAACAGTCCTACAGAGATGGAGGTAGAGAAAGGAGAATCTGTGGGAGCTTGCTGGTTTGATAGTCTGACTTACCCAAGGGAGAACAGGAGAATCTGTATCAAACAAGGCAGGAGAAGATGAACAACTGAGGTTGTTTTTTGAGTCCCACAAGTAGGCTACAGCAGGCACACCACACCACACTTACCTGTGGGCACACACCTGCATAGATGTATACACATCATACACACACACAAAAGATTATAAAGGACCAAATAAAAAAATGTCAATTTGGAAAAAATATGAAATAACATATAAATCCATAATTTTATAACCATTAAGTAGATGAAACTCACCACTGCAGAAACAGATCAAAATTAAGTATCTAGACTTCTCTTGATAAATGGCCCATTTATCATTCTGGGCATTGATCAAATACTCATCTTACTTTCCTTTTCTTACATAGGAATCTCCCAACTCCCAAGAGGACCAATGTCAAAGATCTCCATAGTTGGTTGTTGTCCTTCTTTGTCTAGCAGCCTATGCCAAAAGGTCATGTTCTTTATGGCCATTGAGGCTTCCTCACTTTGCCACACACACATACACAGGACAAGCACAGAAGGCACTCCCTTTACAAATGGAGATAAGGAGGAGGCAGGCTACATCACTCCTAAAAAAAAGGAGTCCCTGGGTTCTGTATTAGGACAGAATCTTCAACTCTTTACCCTGCTGCACTGAGCAACAGCCATTCTTGTTGGAGTTCTGCTGGGCCTCAGGCAATGTGTGATTAGTAAGTAATTTTCAGTCTGAGAGCTTATGTACTGCCAATAAAGGAAGTCCAAGTTTATTTGCTTCTTGTGATATATATATATATATTATATATATATAATTAAAGAAATGTACAATTCCTTTAAATACCTAGAAATATCTTTTCTATTGGGTGATTGATGATCATTTTCTTGTCATGGTAACCACATCTGGGAGTCTTCCTTAGAGTCAAGGAAGAATGATAGATACATCTGTTCTATTGGTTGTTGTTCTGTTTATTTGCTACATGCTATTTACTTCTCCTATTAAATGTTAAAATGTCTGAAAAAAGTCAGTGAGAAAGTTACATGTTATCTTTAAACTAGTTTATGTGGGTGAGACATTCTGGAGCCTCACCAGTCAGAGCTGTTAAAGCTGCATTTCTTTCTACTAGAGGCTGTAAACGCTGATAGGCTGGTTATTTTTTTTTTCAATCTGCAAAGATGGACATCTATTCTTTCCTTTTCCTGTTGCTTACACACTGGCCTGTTAGTTTTCATTCTCCTGTTGTTGCTTCAGCTGCTGCCATCCTCCGGCTGATATCAGGCAGACTCCAGCTTCTTCCACCTTACGATACAGCCTGGATATTGATGACTCTCAGGGAACTTCCAAGTCTTACATGCCACATACCTCCTGCTGAGGTACCCAGGAGATGAGCAGCCATGGCTTCTCTACTCTCTAATGGGAAGAGAGCATCATTATACTACTCATCCCTATCACATGTGCCAAATACATATACAGAAAACAAGACAAAAAAACAAAACAAACAAACATTATATTGGTAATGTTTCCTGAGAGAACCCTACCTAACTTAACCTTTTAAAGCTAGCTTAAATGATGAATAATTTATCCTAAGGATGATGTCACAGCCTCATGCAGGTGGCAGAAACAAGCCTCTTGAATGGCAAAGAAAGACAGGATGAAGCTCCTGAGGGATCCACGTGGCCATTCTTTCTCTCCTTCTCCCAAGTTATAAACGTGAGGCATGAGTAAACATAAAATTATATAGAAGTAAGGACAGACTGATTATGCAGTTTTAATTGTTCCTTTATCCACAGTTCACATATTAGTTATTTTTACTCCAGGAATAAAGGAAAAATACGAGAGAGGTGGAGTGGGGTCTGAGATAAAATGACTCAGTAGTGACACAACTGCTGTTTACAAGTGAAAAGACTATTTCAAGAGCGTGAGATTTTAGAAGAAAATAAAAACAGTGTTAACATATCCTCCATGTTAGTATTTTCGCATGGAAAGAACTCTCCAGCACACTGCCAAGGGAGCCACATCAGGTTTGTTAAGGAGGGGGAGGTGGAAGGGAAGAGAGAAGGGAGAGAAAGAGCAGGGAGCAGAGAAGAAGAGAAAAAGAGAAGAGATTTTAAAGGGTAGGCACACGCCTACTTCAGAGGCTTTGGAGGGAGCCCCTACAGGTGTGGGCGTGGCCACAGTAAAGTAACACCCTAACATACAAGACTGGATGAATTCCCTCCCTGGCAGGGGTGCTCAGGAGCTAACATTGGCACTTGTTTCCGTTTTCTACAATGTTTAGTTTCTCTAAGTGTCCTAAGAGATGACCCTGAGAATTTAAGATCTGAGTTAAGGGACAGGACCTGGCTGCTTTCATGGTGGGTGTTCTTCCTCTGAGGAATGTTAATGTGGGTTGGCCCCTTGTATGTAAGGAAGAATATTTAGGAGTCACCTTCTGGTCACTGTGTCTGTCTAGACACTCAAATGGCATTTTCTATTGTTATCTGTTTCTGTATTTCAGAGTTCATGGCTCTCAAGAATGTTGACCATGAATAATGTTATTACATAACTTCAAATCATCAAAAGCCACCATTTCCAGTGAGATTCAGGATTTGGTGATATATTATGTATGTCTATAATTTCTCTATTTTTTGGTATTAAAGAATTCGGTATATTGGTGCTTTTGAGTAAGTTCACTCTGTTTTCACCAATATCTTTGAAATATAACCCTCTAGGAAAAGAATCATGAAATTAAACATGAACATTTTAGTTTGGTCATAAAGGATCTCCACAACTTTACTGACCAAGTTTGTTCTTGGTTCAATGTTGTAAAAAGTTTTTTTTTTTTTTTGGCCCGTTTTGGGTCTGGGAGGTTTGTGACTTGTTTGTGGTCTGGGGGGAACGACATGGGGGACTTGGTTTGTGCGCCCGCTGCTTTTGTTTCTTAAAGAAATGAAATCACATGCTTATATTTTTTATATTGTTTGGCCTATATTTTAAGCACATTGTTAGTTAGTTTTTTATCTTAATTTAACTTATTTTTATTGATTTGACTGCTATGTGGCTCTCAGCCCGTGGCTGGCCGGTATTTTGATATGTCTGGTTTTTTGGGGGTTTGATGGAGAGTGACTTAACTCTATCTTTTTTTTTTATTTGGTTGTCTTTGATTTTTTATTTACTTTTATGGTGCCTTGTATAGGTCTAAACAGTTATTTATTTATATCATATAGAAAACATTTTATTACATTTTTTGTCTAATTAAAAAGGAAGGTTTTAATTTTTATATAGTAAAATTATAACAGAACAGTTTTTAAATAGGAATTATAATTATAATGTTTAGTTTATTTGTATTTATAAAATTAAAGAGAATATTTTATTATTGTGAGTCTAAAGTTTTATATTTAATATATCTTTTAAACTAAAAAGAACTATATTTATAATTATTAAACTTTTAATTATATTAAAGACTATAGAAGGATATAATATTATGTAAATAAACAGGAAGTGTAAGCAACTTTTAGAGTCTAGAAAATGACAGAGATGACATTTGTCTGTCTGGACAGTCACTCAAAGTTTTTTTGTATCATTGGGGCATTTATTTTTAGTCTTTATGGCCCAAAGTTTTTGGCAAACTTTTTAGTGATGTAGGAAATTTGACACAGTCTATCAGTTATTTTTTTTGTGACTAGAAGGATGTTTGGAAATTTTTTTTGCAAAGCAGGAACTTGAAGGACTATTTCGGTTTGTTTTGTTAATGTTTAGAGGTTATTTTTTTATGGAACTTGTATGTCTAGTTTGTATAGCATATTATCAAGCAGTCAATATTAGAACAGTTTTTTGTCTAATGGCTAATTGTTGCCATAAAGTAAATTTTATATGAAGTTTTTTTTTAATGTCTATCTTTTTTTTAAATATATTGGTGTTGTCAGGAACAGACTCATCTCATTGTCTAGAAAAGTCTAAGTTTTTAAAATATCTTAAATGCCATATTTTGTATGTCTTTGAAGTATTTGAAGACTATCTATTTAATTGGAATATATTTTTGTATATTTATAAAACCTTAACTAACATGACTATAAGTATGCTTATCATAGATGACTATTAATTTGTATTTTTTAATTACACATTATAATTTTAAATGAGTTACATCAGCATCATACCTTATCTGTTGTAAAATGTTTTCCCCCGTGACCTGCCCGCGGGGGGGGGGGAGGAACCTGGTTTGCGACCCCCGTGGCTTTTGTCCCCCAAAGAAATGAAATCACATGCTTATATCTTTTACACTGTTTGGCCCATATCTTAAGCACATTACTAGCTAGCTCTTTTATCTTAATTCAACCCATTTCTATTTATTTGACCGCCATGTGTCTCCCAGCCTGTGGCTGGCTGGTACTTCTACATGTCTATTCTTCTTGGGGGTCAGATGGAGAATGACTTAACTCTACCCTCTTTCCCTACCTGGCTGCCTTTGATTCTCCACCCACTTCTACGGTGCCCTGCATGAGTCTAAACAGTTATTTATTTACATCATACAGAAAACATTCTACCACAGTTCAACACAAAGGAATTTACTTCAAAATGAAGAATGATGGAATCATTAACTTCTTCCCTCAGTTTTTTACTCCAGCATAAGGGAATTATATAATAACTATCCAATCCTTCCCTTCTTGTATTCTCTAAAATTATAAGTTAAGTGTGAGAACTTGAATTTCTACAACCTGTTACAAAAAGCTTTTTCTGTTGGCTTAGTGTTAACTGGTTGTAAATTTTGCCTGCTTTTCAAGAATGAAGAGATCACCCTGTATTTAAAGCATATCACTTTGAGCCCCAATGTACCTACACACTAAAATCTCACACCACTTGTGATGGCTTTGCTCTTTAAGGAACAAAACCCAGACCATGATACCAAATTCAAAATCCAGCTTTACACTTGCTTTCTTTTACCTCCTGGCCAAGGAACAAAGATATCATTGTACCTTTCCTTTAACTTGCAGAAAAGCCAATCACTGCATTGCAGTTGCAGTAGCCCAGGGCTCTTCATATTTTGTGTATAAAGAGTATACATGAAAAACTGTGAATTTCAAACAAGAGAAAGGATAATTTCCAAAATAAAATCTCAGGAATAAAATGCAATGGCAATCAATCACACTAAGAGTCTCTTCTTACATTCATGATAATTTATTTGTAAAACTCGTGCTAAGATAATGTCAATGATTCTCATTATCCTTGGTATTTTGGGGAGTTTTCTAGAGCTACATTGGGGGATACTTTTTACATTAGCCATTCACTGCTGCTACAACATGCCTGGCATAAATAATGTCTATGGAAGAACGACTAATTTTATAGCAAGGTTTCAGATGTTTCAGTCCAATCACCTCCATTTCTTTTTCCTGAGATGAGCAAGACCATTATAGTGAGAGGTAGGACAGAGATACTCTCCGCAAGCCAGCAAGCAGGAACAAATAAAGCTGAATGGTGCAATGACAAAATATGCCTCAAGGACTCAGTCCCAGAGACCCTCTTTATGATAAACCCTACATGCCAAAGTTCCCACCACTTTCCAATAGTGCAATTAATTTATGGGTTCATCAGTAGACTGGTCATTCAATAGGCCAGAATCCAATGATCTTAAAACCCTGTTGGTCATTTTATTTCCAAACCATGTTACTACTGTAAATTAAAAATAATAATATGTATTGGGAGAGTGACCCGAGACATGCTAAGACCTTTATTTTATAAAACTGAATCCAGTAAACAACTATTACTCAGTCTCTTTATATTTATCATGTTTCAAAAAATAAAACATTGTGACAGACAACAGAATAGGTTGAAAAGT
The DNA here is from genome assembly GCA_004025045.1 of Sigmodon hispidus. Classification (NCBI taxonomy): domain Eukaryota; kingdom Metazoa; phylum Chordata; class Mammalia; order Rodentia; family Cricetidae; genus Sigmodon; species Sigmodon hispidus. The sequence goes on along the minus strand of PVIH01010418.1, from coordinate 16,402 downwards.
ATAGCATGTTTCATATTCTTACGGAACTATCATTCTGTTGGTAAGCACCCCATCAATTATTTATGCATGAATAAATAAATAAGAAGTTATTCATTAGACAACATTTTCAAATGAAGTAGTAATTGATACAATCAATTTAAAGAGAAATACATTAGCACTAAAACATTTATGATCTGAATGACTGCTTCACTTGACTGTGGCTCTAAACAGAGTTTGCAGTGGTTATCATAACCAATTGTAGTAATTAGTTCAAGAAATCACTGAATAATTTAAAGTTGAAAGAAGACGGAGGCGGTTCTCAACAAATGTGTATTGGGCAGCATCTTCGTGTCTTCAGGCAACTTAAGTATATTAAGGTACATGCCTTGACTCATAAGCAGAAGGTATCTATTTCCTCAAAGCTTTAGGATGGAAACTTCTATAACAGCATAACTGGCAGTTTAGTGTCTTATGAGTATGCAATGTCTGCTTTATAGTCTCCCTTGAAATATTATTTCCCTGTGTGACAAATGGTAGTCAGGGAGCTTCCTAGAGTGTCTTATATGGGGCATTAATGCCATTCACAAGAGCTCTATCCTCAAGACCTAAATTATAGGTATCTGATCAGCCAATGATATTGGAGTAACTAGACCTACAGGAATGGTCTTGTCTGGGTATGTGACTACATAAGAACTGAGAAAGATGGATCCTACACTCTCTTAGGTGGTCAGAGCAGGAGCCAGCAGAGAAGAAGCCTGGCTTGTGGTTGGTTCTCATCACTCTTGGGCAGTACGGCAGGACAACAGCTGGATTAGCAGTGGCATTTATTTTGTTCTGTCATGAGTGTACCTTATTAATGTCACTAAGAAATTTTACCTCCATCAGTGTTCCACTTTATCCTACCAAAAGACCACCATGCCTATTATCATCACACCAAGGTTTTGGATTTTACCATGAAAATTTCAGGGTTGGGGGGCACAGCAGGTAGTCACATAAACAAATATCATACACACAAAAAAATATTTATCTTTGTCCTGGTGCTTTAAAATCTTGTCTCTTACTGGTAGAATCCAAAATGTTTCCTAGTCCCAGTTTAACAAATTAATAAATCCTGGAATAGGGAACAGATAACACAAGGACAATAAAGAGACCTTTAGAGGTAGAGAGTGTAGCAAGTGAGAGTTCAGCTTTGTCTTCACTCCTTCCCAAGTCCAATAGAAATAGAAACCACACCTTCTTCCCCCTCTTCCCTTTCTTTTCTCTCCTACAGGAGTATCATGAAGTGAGCTGGAAATAGCTGAAACTCAAGTGTGACATCCTTCTGACACAGCATGCTCCCATCACTCTCAATTAGTATGCCTGAGAGCTAATACTCTATAAACGTCACTTGCCAGTAACAGAACAATCTATGAATACTGATCTAAAAGTATGCCAAGCATAAAGGAAAGACAAGATAGCTCTTTGGATTGGCTAAGGCTATGAAAGACTCTGAGCTGAATAAAGGACATGTCCTCATCTGCATGCATCTCTTCCCTACTCTTGACCTTTTCTTTATGAACCACTCTGTGTGTAACAATAAAATCCTTTTATGAAGACAAGTCCATATCCAATCATGATATTTCTACTAATTCCAGTATCTGCCCTAGAAACGTGAAATATGAATGTTTTGCCTCTAAGTATATTCATAATACCTGGCTTTCTCCACTTGTGGAATTAGCAAATGGATGTTAGAAATTTAAGATCACATTAGTATCTGTTCCATTAATTCCATTTTCTACATGCTGCCATAGATTAAACTACACATAAGCATCACTTAATGAGGTCTTAACATAACACTAATGCCTTGGTTTACTTACAAAGGAGCCTAGCTTCCTGGGCATATATATCTAGCCTCTGTGGTTTTTAAACACAGTAAGTGCTTGATGCATATTGAGAGATGAAAACTATTGACTCTGGTTACTCAGCTCTTAGAGACTTAACTGTACTTGTCTTTTCTAGAAGCATAAACATCACTATTGTTCTTGGAATGTATGTCATTTAATCTGTAATGAGAAGAAGAAATTACTGAATAGAGCGGATATTTTCCTACTTGATGAGGAAAGCAGGTTTTCTGATGTTCAGGCCAACAGTACGGATTTTGTAGAAGAATACTGTTTGGGAGATGGTTCTGAGGGTACATGCTGTCAAGCCTGATGACCTGGGACCCACATGGGGGAAGTAAAGTACTAACTACAGCACCTATGCAGTCACACAAAAATAAATGTTAAAAATACCATCTTAGGGTTTTTTTTAAAGACTATATTATGTTATAACTTTAGATTGATAGAAATTTACAAAAAAAACCCCTGCAGTTCCTATGAATACTCCTCCTAGTTTTCTTTATTATCAGCATCTTATTTAACCATGATATTTATGATTAAATGAATACAAAAGAAACTACATCATCATTACAACCTGGTAAGGTAAAGCATAGACTTAAGGAGACTTTTTCAGGTTTTCTATTTCTATTTTATTTTCTGCTCGAGTATCAGTTTCAAGACACATCACACTTATCGGTCATGGCCCTCAGTCTCCTGACATTTGTGAGCTTTTCTGTCTCTCCTTGTGCTACATAACATCAGTACTTCTGAAGACAGCTCATGAAACACTTTGTAGAATGCTCTCAATATGTGGCTTGTGGGTGTTTCCCTGAGATCAAGATTAGATTAGTGCTGTTGCTGGGACAGGGGGATTGTTTGGCTCTGAAGACAATAGAAGTGAGACAGAATCATGTACTACAGCTGACAGGCAAAGCTCACATCTGTGAGAGTTCACTCTAAGGAGAAAGAATCTACTGAGGATAAATCTGGGTGCTTCCAAACAAAGAAAGAACTAGATTTTGTTAAGCTGCTGGAAAGGCCAAAATTATAATTTCCTACCAGCTATAAAATGTAATAACTTTTGATGTCTTTTCCATTAGATACCTGAGATATTAGATAGCTGTCGGTTAGCTCATAGAGACATTGCGATACCACCCTGGTCCTTGAGTAGAGCCTGGTATCTGAATCTTATGATGACATTTTGAAAAAGGAAGAGAACAGAAGAAAATCACATGCAATGGATGGCAAACTTTTAATGGCTAGCAGGCAATCTACCCTTTTTTGTCTTTGTGCAAGTTCTGATCATTTCAGTGCTATGGTCCACTTGGGCTGCAAAAATGGAATGTCATAATCTGAGCAGTTATTAACAGAAGATTCATCTTTCCTAGTTGTATACATTCAAGTGATGCAGATCCAAAATGCAAACAGATTCAGTGTCTGGCCCTATTTCCTGCTTCACACACTGGGGCCTTCTTGGGGAGTTCTCATGCACATTTTTTCATATAGAAAATTTCTCGTGTCCATAAAACAGCAACCCCCTCATGCAATAATTTTCAAAAGACCTGTTTTTAACATGAAAACCTTGGGACTTAGAATCTCAACAGAAATATTACAGATAAACAACTCCTCCATGATTTAACTAAATTATGGGTTTTGAGAAAGATAATCTCAAAGGTAAGAATTTACTATATCAGAAGGTTGAGATAGCAATATGACTGACTCTGGTGCTGACCTTGAAGTCTTGGTTGAGCTGGTATCTGTCAGGAGTCTCCACTGCAGAATTCCTGAGCTGTTCACTTCACATGCTCTATTTTTCGGAAGTAAACCACTAAACCATGTTCCCTAATACAAAGGGAAAGAAGTTAACACTTAGAATGCTTCTTTAAGAACGTTTTGCCCTTTTTTCCCACAATTATTTATTTGTTTAACTATTTATTTATATCAGTATATAATCATAAACATTTTTGAGATTTAGTTCAATACTGTTATTTCCCTTTTGTTGTTCAAATTACTCTAGCTTTGGCTATTGGAAGCACTTTGAAGCTGGGCGGTGCTATTGCTGATTTGGCTGTCCCCACACTGGGTTTGGTTTTATCCTCTTAGACTCTTAGACTCCGGTAACACAGCAGCCCCAGACAGATACATCTTATGTTTTCAGCATCATGCCCTTAGAATCAGCCATTACACAAGAGTCCTGGTTCCTTTTACTAGAAAATGCCTACATAGAAACCAAAATCTAGACAGTTGGTGTGCTCATGATTACTGGTGCCACTATGCTATGTTTGAAATTATATTTATCTGCTTCCTAAGTACTTAAAACAAAGTCTCACTTTCCAAAGAACTATAGAATTCCTGAGATTCTATTCACTAAGAAAGAAATAGACCCACTGTAACCAAAACCAGTGAATTCTGGTTCTATTATTGGGGCACTAAATTATTGGGCTTGTTCGAGATTTTGATTCTTTTTTGCAGATATTTTCAATGTTTGTCTAATAGAAATTCATAGAAAACTATGAAGTGCATAGCTTTTTTAAGACACATGGTAGATTCATTGCTTGTACATAATATTCAACTGTATGCCACCAGGAATTTTTTTTTAAAACACATAGCTCCTTGTTCAGCCTTCTCAGTAGATCTCTTTTTGTCAACTGTCTGGAACAGCAAGGAGTTGACAGGTGAGTGATTTAGCATTGACTGTCAGGAGCCACACTCTGCAATGCGTAGATTAAAAGAGGTTATCTTCTTTGTTTGAAAGGCTGGAGTTGCTCTGCTGCAACTATTCCCAGCTAATATTTTCATAATACCTCAGTGGGTGATGGACATTTATTTAGTTACCTCAGCATTTGGAGCTGCCTCTCCAGGAGTGACAAAGACCCCACAGAAAGAATTTGTTCCTGACCATGAAGCACAGCACAGCCATAAAAAGTACTTCTTCGTAAATAGAGAAGAGAGCAGGCAGAGGTTCTAGGTGTGGGCAGTTATGCTGTCAGAGCTTCTCATTAGATGGTGGGATTCCAGTGTTCACATTCACCGGGGAGAGTATGAGCCCACTGCAGGCAGGGTCTATGTGTTCACTTCTCCCTTTCTGAAAATACGTGTGGAAACAGGATGGGCAGGGAAGTGAAGTGCAACTTCTGAGAAATGAAAAGTGTACGCAAGTACAGCACCAAATGCTTTCTGTGAGAAGATAGAGCAGCTGTCAAAAACAGCCAATAAGGTATTCTGTGATCTCTGAATCAGTTGTCCCAAGTAAAATACATTAGTACACTATGCTGAGAGATGGCCTATCAAAATCACTTACATGAGTCTTTATATCCATAAGGTGGCATGTAAAAGTCTGCCATAAAAAATGAAAAACAGCTTACAATCATCAAAGCTGTGCCTTGGCACAGCAGGACAGCAATCTCCTTAGATGGAGGTCTAGCCAGATTGAGGCCCTGTCCAAATGAACTGTTTGTGACTGTTCATGACTGTGTTCTTTTCTTCTTGTGGTTTATACCTTGTAATGTATATACTAACTTTTAAAGATAAGGTCTACTTTTTAACCCTGAATAAAAAAATAAAACAATAAAAATTGAAACAATGAATGATCAAAAAGGGTATTTTTCCCTCAAAGAGTTCATTCATAAAATAAAAGAAGCTATAAAAGAAATGTTTCCAGAAAGATTTTCTTTCCTTTTTTAAATTATATTTTAATTCAACTTGTTCTTATGGGTGCTCTGGAAATAACTTCACTTGGAAGCCAAACATAAACACGCCATAAATGTTTAAGGTAATTGCTTTCAGTGTATCTATGATATAAATGTCTGTACCAAAGCTTGACAACCAGGAACAGTGTAGCAGTTAGCAGTTTACAGGCACACACATACACACTGAAATGACAATTGGTATCAATAAAACTCTTTTGGTCTAGTTTGAATAATCTTATAGAGCACAGGAGGAGGGAAGGAGGAAGAGGAGAGGGGAATGTGGCTATCTACATCCTGTAATGCTGTTAGGATGAAAATCTATTTCAAGTCTTTATTCTTTCCGTTTTCTGTTTATTCCCCCTCCACTTACAGAGAAAAGATGCATTTTACTTAAACAAAAGCCTGAAAAGTAAAAAGTCCAGATTAGAACAGAGGGACTTGTTAACATTCCAAGGATTTCCAGGGACCTCCCTGGCTAAGTACAATTGCCCTCCTGTATGTACCATAAAATTTAATGCTTGAAACTAATCAAAGGGAGGCATTTCAGCAACATTTTCATTTTAAAGGTAATTTCCCTGGATGTTATATCATCTCACCCTGTGGTTTTCACTCCGTGGTTCTCTTTCTATTAATGGAACTACTTATGATAGTGGATAAATTTCAATGACTGTCAATTAGTCAGCATTGCTATTAGCTTCCTATTCTGTGTAGTGAAAGACACACAAGCAATAGAAAGTCAAGTTCTCTGGTCAAGATTTCCCCAGACTAAGGCTTTAATCAAGTATATTTTACCAAGTCTATTTTACAGGAACAATATTCTAAGGTATAAGAATTCTTAAGGAGATCAGCCAAGATGGCACCCATCTCTAATCCCAGTATTCAGATACTCAAGCAGAAGAAGGTTGTCAGTTCAAAAGTTCAAGGCCAGCAAGGGCTACATAATCAGATCCTTGCCAATTTGAACTACAAAATAAAGCTTTGCCTCACAACAATCAATAACAAAAGAATTCTTAAGTTTATATTCTTAAAAAAAAGTAGATTTTTAACTAAGTTGTAAAATTTGGATCTGTTGAAAAATATAAAATGATCATTTTGTCTGATAATCTAGTTTAGACTGGAGAAGTCATTGTTGTTAGTATTTTGCGCGTGAAAGAACTCGCCAGCACACTGCCAAGGGAGCCATATTAGGTTTAATAAGGAGGGAGAGGGGAGGGGAAGAGAAGACAGAGAGAGTAGGAGGCAGAGAGGAAGAGAAAAAGAGAAAGTCTCCCACGTGGGTGGTTGGGCATTTTAAAGGTAGACATGCCTTAAAGGGAGGTTCTTTGGAGCCCCTGCAGGCAGGGGCGTGGCCACAGCAATGGAACAACCTAACAATTGTTTCAACCCTCAACTTCTAGCCCTTCCTACTAAGTATATATTAATTAACCATTAATTAGCTCATGAGCCTAATCCTCACAAGAGTATATGTCAATAAAGGGTCAGAGAGGAGGAGAGGGAAGAGGCATCTATCAGTGGGAGACAGGGCTGTGTTTTTTCATTTTGATGAGGGGGAATTGACAGAGACCTTACTGCAGCCATAGCACAGGACAGAAAGAAGGAGCTGAGATAGGAAAACAGTACACACCCGGTAACAACTTAGAGCTGTCAAATAATTTAGATACAAAGGAGGAATTAACCATATCTAATTGCTTCCTTCCAAGTCCTTATGGAAGATATTACTTCTCTACATTGGAGAACTAGTCTCCAGGTCTAATGGAATCCTGATCTTATTCCCTTTATGATCTGCCCTGGGGGACCAGTGGCTGGCTCTATTCTTCATTTTCTGAGAGGGCTGATCTCCTGAAGCAATTCCTACTTTCCCTATGGCAGAAACTTCCCCTCCATCTGAACACTGGAAGTTTTATTTTAGAAAATCATAATTTATTTTTGATTTTATTTTACTTACCAACCACTGTTCTTTCCCCTCCTCTTTCAGTCACCCCCAATCTTCCCCCACCCCACTCCACCCCATTTACTCCTCAAAGGATTCCCATGGGGAGTTAACAAAGTCTGGCATAGCAAGTTGAGGCAGGATCAATCCCCCGCCCTCCCCCTGTATCAAGGCTGAGCTGGTGGGTATCTCTCTATAGGGAATGAACTCCAAAAAGCCAGTTCATGCATTAGAGATAAATTCTGGTCCCACTGCCAGAGGCTGCCCAAGCTATCCACATTACACAACTGTCATCCACATTCAGAGGTCCCCTGCAGATTTCTCAGCAGTCAGTGCAGGGTCAGTGAGCTCCCAGAAGCTCAGGTCAGCTGTCTCTGTAGGTTTCCTCATCATAATCTTGACCCCTTTGCTCATATAATCTCTCCTTCCTCTCATCTACTGGACTAAGAGTTCAACCCAGTGCTTAGGTGTGCATCTCTGCTTCTGCTTCCATCAGTTGCTAGATGAAAGTTCTATGATGACAATTAACATGGCCATCAATTTGATTGGAAAATTATAACTTCTAATTGGCAACTCATCCTTTAATGTCTTAAAACATTCTTGATCCCAGGCATTCTATGTATGCTATGTCCCTCGGCTTAATTCCATTCCTAAATCATACATTGCTTCCCATTTATATTTATTTCATTATATCCAAATCTTAAATGTCTAGTGTGCCTGAGTGTGTGCATGTGTATCTGCATGTATGTATAGGTGCCTTTGTATGAGTGGATGAATGGGCACATATATGTTCATGTAGAAGCCATAATTTGATGTCTGTTGCCTCCCATAGTTCACCATATCTACTGAGGCCATATATATTGAATCCATTAATCTATTCACAGGGATATATATCTCCATTTTCTCTGATCTTCATTTACAGATAATTATGCAAGAGGCTTAGCTAGATGTTCAGCGTATAGATTTCCACTGTGCACCTTCAAGAACAGAGCAGCAAGACCAAGAAAGGTTTATTCAAGCAATATAAAAAGGGTCCATCAGGAGACACCCTAAATCTTTCTATCAACAGACTTAAGTACAAAACTAAATGCGATTACATCAATAATTGCTTCAGAGGCATTTAATAGATGGCAAGTCATTCTGAATAAATACTATTAAGATGACTGGGATTAAAGTCTTTATGTATGATAAAGACTATTTATCTGATACCTAAGATAAATAACATGGGGATATGTGTATGAATGCTTATTTGAAATCCATTTACAAAAAGATTAGCAGCTCAATGGGCACTTCCTGGCATAATTATTATTCAGTACTATTTGGGATGCTTTAGCAAAGTTTAGTCAAGTAAAAAAAAATCAGAAGAAATAAATGTCAGCAGAGAGAAATGTTCTCTGATCAAACTGAAACTGGAATGAAAATGCTATGATAAAATATCTGTTAGAATCATTCAGTTAAGCTGTTTCGTTGCAAAATGAGAGTATATTAATCCAACTGCTCTGTTCTCCCCAAAGAGCGAGTACTAAAAGTGAATAGGAGAACAATAATGTCCTTCATCTGCAGTCTCTTCATCTTGTGATTTTAGGAATAAACTAGGTATATATGTCAAAGAAACTAGTTAAAATATGCCAAGCAATGGCTATCCACCCATGACTGGCTAATGACTGGCCTGAGTTCTGAGAAATGCATCCTTAGGCATTTTTGTTGCTGTGTGACTTCCTGGATTACACTTAAGGGAATTTAGCACATTTAGGCTGTATGACGCAGCCCATTGTTTCAATGCTACAGACCTGTAGCATAGCATCATGGCCAGATTATATCATGATGGTATTTATGTATATAAACATGTGTATATTTTAAAATTCAGTAAGTGTATAGTGTGAAAATGTAATCACAGTGAAGAAACAAGGGGTATTGCCATCATCTGAGCTTGATAAACTGGAGGTTCCTCAGAGTGAGTGGGTAGGTGAGTGATTAGATAGAGTAGGTGAGGGAACATGAAGAAATAGGGTATCACCACCTGCCATTCTGCACTCTTCATAAACACAGCATACTTAGGACATGAAGTTATTTTAAGTTTTTTCCTTCAGCAACATAACTGAGCCTCAGTATAGCCGGAACTTTTGCACCTTATTCCTAAAAACATTCCTCAACTCTGGAATAAATCAGGTTAAATGCAAACACATTATACAGATTCATAAAAAGTAGTTTCTTTTCACACTTGTATTTCAAATGGCACTTTTATTTATTTTTTTTCCAGTATAAGAAAGCCTTTCAAAATTTGCTTGGGCTTAATAGTTAGATCATCCTTTTTGTTCAGACAAACGGCAAAAACTAAACAAATTCATTATAAAGATGGTCAAATGATTTTTAACAATATAAGAAGTTATTCCTCACTAAAAATAATAATAACTGGGTGCGGTGTAGCACACTTTTAATCACAACACGAGGGAGGGAGGCAGAAGCAGATGAAGTTTTGTGAGTTTGAGACCAGCCAGAGTTCCATAGTGAGACCCAACCTCAAGAAAATTTAGAATTAGTTAATTAACTAGAAATCTATCATGTATCTAGTTAAAATGAGATTCCACAACCCCCAATGCTTCAGTGCATTTCTTTCAACATCCTTCAACATAGAGACCTTGAACTGAAATTGACAGGCAAAGTTTATGCAGATGATATTGGAGCTCTTCATGTTAGAGTAGGGGTGTGAGTATATGTGAGGGCTGAGTGGAGGAAACGGGGGAGGGTAATTGAAATCTGAGATTAATAGGTACTCTGCATTCCTGAATGACTGATAAATTATGTGTCCAGGCAATTAGATGATAGGGAGGCTGAAAAACAAAACAAATAATACAAAACAAACAATACCCCTAAGAATCTGGGTACTCTTACAATTTTTCTGCTTCTGATTTTTTTCTTTATTCAAGTAGCAGAAGAAAAATAGTGGTTTCTAACATCTAAGCTGCAGGGCACATGGATCAACATTTTGTAAAGAAGGAGGAGGAGGAGAAAAAGGAGAAGGAGGAACAATGTACCATACTCTTCACAGATAGAGGTCAGACAAATTTACTGCAAATTATCACAGCAGCAAATAAAAACTACAAGTCAAACAGGACAAACATATGAAAAGATGAAATACAGTACCTTACACATGATATTACTTTCAAACCAAACTTACCAATAGTAAAAGACAAAAACAGAAATGTGGATTATACTGTCAAAAAAACCCCACGTGATCTAGAAAAAATTAACTAATGATATATAAAAACAAACAAAACATTAATATTTTAACAGATGCTATGATACCATAAAGGAGAAATGGGTAGAAATTCTACATTTTTAAGAACAGCCAAGAATGGTGTTTCATGCCATTCTGATATCTGAGTTCAAAGCCAGGCTGATCTACAGAGTTCTAGGACATTCTGGGATATACACAGAAACCCTGTCTCAGAAATGATAAAAGCAAAACAAACAGTACAGTTTGTGAAATGAGAGTGAAACTAAAGAGACTCAGTAGATCTTAGAAAATGGAACCTGTGAAGTTAAAGAGAACTCAGTAGCATTTACTCAGGTCCACATGAAAGAAAGTGCACATATCTTATATTCAGACTCACAGCTGTACTTACTAATCATGGCTGCACCACAAAATCACAATGGTAGCTCTTAAGAATATACCCAAGGGATGGAGCCATGGCTCAGTAGGTAAGAGCACCCTCGCCACAAACATAAGGACCCCAGCATCCATAAAAAAGTCAAGCATGACTATGTGCACACATAAACCCAGTGCTACATGGGAGAGCAGAGAGATGATCACCAGGCCTTTTTGGCTATAAATTACCTGAGGATCCTCTCAAGAGAATATGACAGAGAGTGATTGAGGAAGACAAGTAGCAAACTAACAGACAAGGAAAATAAGGCCCAGTGGCACAATAATATGCAAAGGGACTAACTCACTAACCAAAAGATTATTCGACTGGACTTTGGACTTTAATAAGTACAAATGTATGCTGTCCATAACAGATGTACTGAAACTCATAGGTAGCAGAATACACACACACACACACACACACACACACACACACACACACACACAATACCCACAGGATTCTATTAATACAGAATTTTATATTAAGAATATAGAATTATATTAAGGCTAAGGTTATATTAATATAGACAAATAAATTAAAGAAAGTCTTACTGCTAAGTGAAATAGATACTTCATTAGCACAAGAATCAATATAATGTTTAAAAGTTATAAAATTACATACAACTATTAGAAATCTAAAAATGGAAAACTAACAGAACTATAATTATCAAATACCTTGATACTTAGCAAATTACTGCTTCCTATTTCATCATCCTTGTCCCTATAATACAAGCTTTCATTCTGTTAAAAATGATGAGAATACAGAAGCCTGAAAATAGCATCCAATTGTTCTAACCTACACCCATCAAATACAAACAAATGGAAAATATTATGCTTTTCAACTGTGCACTGAACATTCACTAATGTATATCAAATGATTTGCCAAAGAAGATGTTTGTTAAGTTGAAGAAATTAAATTCACATAGAGTATTTTCAGCAAATCAAAAGAATTACTTTTAAATTCTACAGCAAAATAAATATAGGTACTTCACAAATTTGCAGACGATTTTCAAATGTGCATTTTCTAAATATTCTAGGTGTGAAAGATTTCACAAGGAAAATTAAGAAATATATGTAGCAGAATGAAAATGAAAATATTAACCTCAAATTTGTGAAATGTAGCTGAATTCATTCTTATTGGAATAGTCTCATGTGTTTGAAATAGAAGACAGTGCTAACAAAATCGAGGAACTGAACTTCTAAGAAACCACTGAAAAATTAGTAGAGAAAGTAAGAAAAAGAAGTGTCAGAAAGAAAATGTAATATAAATGGGATAAGTGATTGACAAATCCATTGAAATAGAAAGCCAGATCTGAATGCTTATGTATTATGTGATTTCCATTCTATGAAACTCTACAAACACAAAACTGCAAGCACACTGTTTACATCAGTGATTGTCTCATATCTGAAATGAGACAGAAAATGACTGAGTGAATATTTTGCCTTTAAAAAAAATAAACAAGTCCAGTTTTCTGAGTGTGAGTTTTCAGAAAGCTTGATGTTCAGAAGTACCTCCAGTGTTTTCTTTATGCACCACTGTCACTCTCTTGAAATTCTTACTCCTGTTAAAGAATATCTAATACAATATTATTTGAAAAAAGACATGCATTCATTTCACTGTTTTCTGAAAATTATGTTTACCAACTCAGACTACTTGTTCAACGGTTTCATAAAATTAGGCTCTTTTAAAAAGTAGTTTGTAAGTCTTGAGAGATGGCTCAGTGGTTAAGAGTGCCTGCTATTTTAGTGGGGAACCTGGGTTCAGTTTCCAACACTCACATATCCACTCAGAAATGCCTGTAACTCCAGTTTAAAGGAGATCTAACATGTTTTTCTGGCCTCCCTGAACACTGCACTCACATGGCAGGCATACATTTAGGTGGACAAAACAGTTATACATTTGCAGTAAATATTTTTAACAATGGGTTTATTGTTTAAACTGTATACACATGTAAATTCAATATCTAAAAAGGAACATAAGGAGCGATAATATATACTTTTTCATTCACCAACACTCTTTTAAAGCTTATATACAAAGAACATCCACACATTCTACCATAAAATGAATGAATATGACCTGCAAGAATGTTTGTAAAGATGTATAAAAATCAATATTAAATAAGTGCTTCAATCCTGAAGCCCCATGCTTTTCACTGCACTTTGTAAAAATAATAATAATAATAATAATAATAATAATAATAATAATAATAATGATTTCTGAGTTGAGAATGTTAGCAGGGAACTTTAAATGACTAAACAGAATCAAGCATCACCCTTTTCTCAGCAAAAAAAAAGGAACAGATAAGGACCTGAGGCATCAGGTAAGTGACCACAGAAGGATGGATATGGGAAATAAAGGAAAGGCTGGAACCTAGGATAATCAGAGACAGCAGCATGTTGTCAGAAACAAAAGAAGCACTTCCAGTAAAAAACAATTCACAAGGATCAAAGATCTAAGTGTAAGGCTTAAAATGAGACTCCCTAGAATGAATGTGGTAGTTTGAATAAGAATGTTCCCCACAATCTCATATTTGAGTGCTTGATCCCTTGTGAGCTCTAATGTTCTGTCATTTTGATCATGGTACTATTATCACAGACACAACACTGAGTGAAAAGACACTGTATTCTAATAACTGCTTCCCATGTAGATTTTAAGTAATCTTACCATGAAAACATGAGTGAGATAATACATTTGTCATTTGGTTTGATTTGATCATACTATAATATGGTGATGATAATATGGTGCACACCATAAATGTATACAGTCTGCATCAAGTAAGAAAAGAATTGACATAACTTGTCATATTTAGTAGCGATTCAGTGAGCAGAACTACTGTAAGATTACATCAGTAATGTTGTCTGGGCTGACAAACAGGTGCACAGAGCGGCTTTAAATCATTAAGAGCTTCACTATAGCGAACACTGGTAGTCTTAGGAACTGCAGTAGAATAGAAACTCAAGAATCAGCATTCTATGGAAAATCTGTTTTAAAAAGATAGCTATGCTTCAGCGTAAGCATGAGACACAAATAGGAACAATGAAAACTGCTGCTAAACTGAAAGGTGTGTGAGCCAGAGTTCAGATTGTCAAAGGGTGTACAAGTACTGTCTGGGCATCATCCGAAGAAGCAAGGGTGTTTTGACCCAGTGATGCACAATCTGTATTCCCTGGCTTTCTGAATGCTCAGCTTCTTAGCATCATTTCCTCTTGGAAATTTATAATTCACCAGGTGTCTTATCTCTAGCTTTAATGCACAATCAAAATAATAAAACTCAAAGATGAATGTCTGAAACACTATGTCTTACCTGTCTGCCTTTGCCCAGCTTACTCTAAAAGGAAGAGGGCTGATGCCAATTGAATATGACTTTCTCATGCTTTTGGGACTGGCTTCTTATTGGAAGTCCATCACAGAGTAAAATTGGATGCCATCAAATCCTCAGAAGCCTATAACTAAAAGTCCTCCTTCCAAATGTGTTCCTAAATTTATTGTGAATGGAGATTTATTCAAAACCAGATTTACTTATGTCTCATGGACCAAAGGCTAACTCTGTTCTCTTCTCTCTCACAGAAGCTATAGTTTGACAGAAGAAGAAAAGCTTATTTCTAACTAATGAAAAATAGTAAGTTTGCTTCTCTAGTAAGACAAAGTTTGGGGCTGATTTCTATGGAGCATGAACAGCAATCCACTTTTCTTGGACAGACTTAGGAAGAAAATTTTGTTCTCTATTGGAACCGAGCCAGGAATCTCCAAGCAGGATGTAATTGGACACTAAAGAACAGCATGCTGTTAGTTAAATGGCAGGATATTGTTTGAAAACGTGATTTTTATTTAATATGTTTACTTATTTGTTAAATTCCGGTAGAATCATTGTTTTGGGTCCCCATCATTTTTTTTTTTTTTTTTTTGAGACTTCCGAAATCACTGTTAGGAAAAAAAATGTTCACTATGGAAAACTTAAGCATTATTAATGTCAAGATGGACAGTTTAAATTTTAAGTTAGGATACCTAAAGAAACCTTTTAAAGAGTCAAAAAAAAAAGTAAGAATGAGAAGAAAGAAATTTGTGACAATAATGGTCCCTAGATTTTGGTACTTTTCTGTCCCATATCAGGTTGTTCTTCTGATATAAGACAAGGACTCTGATTTAAAAAAAAAAAAATGCTTGGGTTTAGAAAAGGAAAATAGGGGTGCTCTCTGCGGCGTCCCAGCACACTCTGGAGCAGGGGGCAGCTGAACTCTGCACCTGGCCACACCCACAACTCCTGCTGCTGAGGGAATCTGCAAGGACCCCTACTGCGACCCCGAACTGAGTGAACTGAGCAAATCAACTGCAGGGGTCTCTGAGGGGCGGATTCGAACCCTGACCAGAGGTGAGGAGGGTGCGGCAGGCCTCAGCGCCTGTATCCTGGCCTGGGAGGGAGAGTTGAGCTCCCATTGCTTCCGGTTCCGCCACCGGAACCGGTGCTCTCTGCAGCGTCCCAGCACACTCTGGAGCAGGGGGCAGCTGAACTCTGTACCTGGCCACACCCACAGCTCCTGCTGCTGAGGGAATCTGCAAGGCTCCCCACTACGACCTCAAACTGAGCGAACCAACAACTGCAGGGGTCTCTGAAAGACAGAATCAAACCCTGACCAGAGAGGTGACAGGAGACACACAAACCAAAGTGCCACAACTGACCAGGACCCATCTAATCGTGAACCACTGAAGACATGGGCAAACGTCAGTGCAAAAAATTACTTAATAATACAAAGGGCAATATGGTAACTCCAGAAGAGAGTGGCGATCTTACAAATACAAGACCTGAACTGAGCAATGAAGAGGAAACAGAAGGAAGCAACACCAAAATTTCCTTTCTGATGATCATCGAAGCTCTCAAAGAAGATATGATAAAAAGCCTTAAAGAAATAGAAGAAAATACAAACAAAAAATTAGAAGAGATGAACAAATCTATGAAAGAAACATGCCAGGAACTAAAAGCTGAACTAAAAGCTGAAATAGAAGCAATAAAAAAGGCACAAAATGAGGCAAAGATGGAAATAGAAAACCTGAAGAAAAAAGCTGGAACCACAGATACAAGCATAACAAACAGAGTTCAAGAGAGAGATGGAAAATAGAATCTCTGAAGTGGAAGACTCAGTAGCTCAAATAGATATATCAGTCAAAGAAAATAGTAAAACTAAAAAAGCCATAACTCAAAATGTTCAGGAAATCTGGGACACCATGAAAAGACCTAATTTGAGAATAATAGGAATAGAAGAAGGAGAAGAATACCAGCTCAAAGGCACAGATAATGTTTTC